>OX328123.1:115142684-115357684 GCA_946811695.1 Gonocerus acuteangulatus | reverse complement strand
GTGTAGTAGGTCCAAATTCGCCAAGTGCTGAGGAAATGGAAACATTGAATGAGCTTATAGCCGTCTTGATGTCTTTTGAATACGTAACAAGAGAAGCATCTGGCCAAGAGCATATAACGATTTCCGAAAGTATACCAATGCTTAATTGCTTAACTACAGAACTGAATAGTATCACACATAACACACCTGTTTCAGTGAGAGAGCTGGAAAAAAGGTATAGGATGATTGAATTAAATGATCACTCGAATATGTTAATTAAAGAAAAAAAATCTCGCCAGGACGATGAAGTTTGTCAATATTTATCCAGTAGGTTCCCTTAAAACCCTTTTGCTGAATGGGATGATATGAAATTTGTTGTATTTCCTTCGCTGTACAAACATATATTCTTGAAATATTCTCAACAATATTTAACTGTAGTCTCAACATCGTTTCCAGGTGGTTTTCAAAGCCGAAGCAACAATGTCGTAAACAAGGAACAGATTGTCTCCAAAATACCTAAAGCAGTTACTGTTTTGGGGCAATCTGGATGCTAAAGAGTTTTGGTTTTATATAATTAATAATAAAAGATAATTTTTGTTAATTAAATAAAAATTAGTTAATTAATTACTTTACTTTTAATTTTTACCCTCCCAAAATTATTCTTTTTTCATTAAAAAAAAAAATCAAAAAGTATCGATACATTCGGAGTATTTGTATGAGTAGTATCGAAAAATGATTTATTTATTGTGTCTCGCTTCAATGGCGACAACACAAAGAACTGTATCCTCTGAACTTAGCTATTCTAGGAAATCAGCATGGTTATTGGTGTTGGAAGTGTGTGTGGTTATGTAATGTTTTTGACGTAGGGTTCACCTATAAATAGTGCTTAGTATCAATGGAAATATAATATCTTATAAGCCAACATTGCAGACGTTCATCAAATAAGGTTGTATAAGGGTGTATTTTTGAGGTAAGTCAGCATAGTGTTGATGTACTGGCTATCATTGCACAGGAGTTCTTGCATATTATACGGGAAGTTGTAATTGCTTCTTCTCTGGCAGTCTGTCATCAGTAAATGTTTAATCGTAAGTTCTGTGTTACATATGTTGCATATTGGTTTGTGGCGTCTTGTCATACGAAGAAAAATGATTTGAGTACTACTCATGAGTAGGTATCGATGCTTTCATGGTATCGGAACATCCCTACTTAGCCCTTAGGGCTCACACAACCGGGCGACCAGGTAAATAAATAAAAATTAATATATTAGCAGTTATCTGGACAATTAACTTTATATAAAGTCTAATAAAATAATATTCGGTTCCTCGATAGAATTAAATCAGTCCCAGCAGCCAGATTAATTTCTAGGCTCTCCAATTCGAGGACAACAACTTTCTGGATTTCCATGGAGTGAGCTTGCTGACTCATTCTCAAAGCCTTCTCAAATGGATCTTTTATGTCATCCGAATACCTTTTATGGTAGCTATCCAGACAATTTTTTATTACTTCAGGAAAAAAAAATCAAGAAAATTCCAGAGCTTGCCGGCCTCAGACTTGCCTTTATTGATCTGAATAAGAAAATAATTTTAATATATTGAAAATGTATTATTTTGCTGCACCTAATATTAATTCCAGCGATTTTTTTTTCTATCAACGTAAAGCGATTCCAAGGAACATGGTGTTCTGCGTCATTTAGAAATCTATTCTTTAAAAAAATCGGCCCGGGAGATGGATTCTTGGAAAAAAATCTATATATCGTGTTAAAAAGATCGATCTTTTAAAAGATCGATTCAGATTGCCCATCTCTAATCTGAACAGTGTCAAAATTTGCCAACACAGGTCTGACATACTATACGAACTAACCCACTGTGCGACTCATAAGGAAATTACATGAAGACTAAATGCAATATCATCAGAAATTATATTATATTTATATATATATATATATATATATATATATATATATATATACATATATATAGTTGCTGAAAAATATTATTTCTTAAGTTTGAAAGGGCTTTACAAAAATATGCTGAACATAGTTATACAAAAATGGGATACTGGAAAAATCATTATAGTTGAAAAAAAAATCCTTTGATTTCTTTCACGAGATACAGTTTTGTTTTGTATTCTAATCCCTTTTTCTTTTATTTTGTAGTATTTATCCCTTTATGTTCTACATTTAGAATGTAATTATAGAGAATAGAAAAAAAATTATTAATTTGTAATCAATTACGTGCTATGTACATTTGTCATGTACGGCACATGTAGAAAATAAAATAAACTCCGTTCCTTAAGGGTTACTTAGGGAAGGAAATAAACAAAAAAAGAGAAAAGAGGAAATAAATAATATATATATATATATATATATATATATATATATATATATATATTTATAAAATAAATAAAATATATAAATATATATATATATATATATATTACATATATATATATATATATATATATATAATATATATATATATATAAAGTAGTATAGTATATAATATAGCATATTAATATTATAGTAATATAACGTTAAATAGTAATATTGCGAAGAGATAGAGGAGAGAGAGAACAGATCAGTATCGTGGAAGCTACATTTCTGTCGTTGGCTTGCTCATTTGGCTTACTGAAAGCTCGTGGTTTGGTTTAAAACGCTTAATTGATTACTGTCTAACGTATTTTCGTGGTCTACTGATTCCGGAACAACGACACTTCCCTTCGATACCTGGAAATATTTCGTCGTTGGAGGGAATGTGCTGAAAGTATACCTTCACCTGATCACTAAATGAATAAACTTGAAGACCTTGTTTACGATGCGGCGTAGATTCCAGACACCAGCCTCGTGGAGACGCCCAGTTGAACCGGCGTCCAGCTAGTGACGTAACCAGCAGGAGGGCATTCCATGACGTCATGGTGAGTCATCATAGAAACTCAAGACGTGGGACCAACGTCATCAACTCTTACATCAAAACTTATTAAAATTCCTTTATGAGATTTCCTTAAATTTTAAATGATTGAAAACCTAATTAATTTCTATTTGGTTTCTACTGTTTCGATTCCAACTAGTGGTGATTTTCTCCCCCCCCCCCCGATTCGAATTCAGCGAATCTCAAATCCTTGGATTATTTTTTTTCTTAAACGACTTCATTCGAAATTTGTCCTTCAAACTGAACCCCGATTCAAAGTCAGCGACCCTCAGAACGTATTAACGAAGCCACATAATCGTATTTTTGCTTATTGTATAGGAACATAAAGTGACCTTGAGGACTATAATAGAAAAATAAATAAAACACATTTATGGACATCAATCAGGATCTGCAGTCGAAAATTCATTTTTTTGCAAAATAAACATATTTGACCTTGATTTGGCACTGACGGAGTGAAACAGCCCTCGGATTCGAATTCAGTGACCCATGAAACCATGGAAGCTCCAGTTATTTCTTCTTTAATGATTTCAAACGCCCTTAAACCTGACGTGCTAGGGTGAAACAGACTCCGGATTCGGTTTCAGCGTGCCGAAATACATAAGAATATATGTATGGCGTCTTTGGAACATGCCGCTTTTTATTTTTATTTTGTGTGCCTGTGTAATGTTAACCAATTGCACAATAATAAACTAAACCCGGCGCTAATGGCCTAGATTTGTCGAAGCGCCGTAAATAAAAAATAAATAAATAAATAATAAAAAAATAAATAAATAAATAAACGGACGTTTATCAGGCGCTGCGTAAAATGAGCACTTTCCTCAACAACAAACTTCTGAATCTATTAGCTTAAGAATTAGTAAAAAAATTAAGTTTATTTCAAGACAATTGCGATATTTTATTTCAATTAATTAAAGAGAGAGGGCGTATGTAAATCTTGAATATGACAGTATATTATGTTTCGTACGATTTAATTATATTTTATTATATAAGGGCATGGGGTCGTTAAAGCAGTCATCCTGTCTTCTACTACTTTATTTATTAGGCCCGACATGTTTCGTGCATATATTCGCACCTCTTCAGGGGCACTTTAACAAAAAAACATTATTTTTTGTACATCCAAACAATCTATGTTTTTATAGAAGAGCTAACTATAAGAGCTATAGAATGCTCCACTAAATGCATTAAAACATTACCAATCTACATGAAATGTTACATGTACAGAAAGGTTTTCAGTCCTACTTTTCAGGACTTCCTAGCAAGGTAGGATTGAAAATCTTTTTATAAAACATTTAATTTAGCTATCATTCTTGTAACATTTAGTGTAGGTGTAACATATTATGTAGATTGGTAATGTTTTAATGCATTTAGTACATAGTAGTAGTAGTTCTGTTGGAGCTGAATTATACAGTGCACAAAGTAGTACCCAGTAACGAATAAAATACCTGTTTAGTATAATTTTTTTTTCTTATCACTGAAAGTTTGACAATGCTGTTGAATCAAGTGTGTTTATTTAGTTTGAGATAAGGCGCGAGGAGACCGCGGGGAGCTTAGAGAAGGTATTCTCGGAAAGTGAATGAGCCAAGCGGAAGATATGAGATTCAAGTAGGTAGTATGATAGGAGTATAGGACGCAGCTGACTCACTTCATGCTGACTTAACCTCTTTATGGCTGGAGGAACGCCGGCATTCGGGCTACTATGGAATGCAACCACGCAGGAAATAGCCTCTTAACCACTATAATTGCCTTCTTATACGAAGAGTTTTTTCCCATAAATAAAATTTTAATGATAGATACAGAATATTTTGTCATTGATTTGGCTGGTTGGTGCACAGGGTGTATATAGGAAGTTATTTCGGGGGGGGGGGGGGACCATTTCCGGAGTATGGAATACTAACCATCTTGGAATAGTTTTAGCCATCTAAAACGCTTTTATACCCAAAATAACATAATTTTTATGAACTAAGTGATCTTATTTAATTTATTTTTAAGGGTTTATGACCAATTTTTACCGATCAAATCAAAATTTCGGGGGGGGGGGGCAGCCACCCCTTATATAAGCCCATTCACAGTGGGGCCACACGACGTATCGTGTTTCAAAAGATTTTAAACATTTTAGAGAATTTATCACTCCCAAACACAACAGATTTGCTACGAACTAAAACATTGTAAAGAACATTGTGGGAGAATTTCGGGGGGGGGGGGGCTGAGAGTATTTGGGGGGTATTGAATGTTAAACATCTAGAGCTTGGAATAGTTAGCCAATTAAAACGTTATTACACCCATAAAAAAAATGTTGTTTTGTTACGGCGTATCTACAACTTGGCCATTAGCGCCGGGCTATCTACAAGTTGCCACCCTTTTATAATACTAACAGCACGTGGTCGGTCACCCATTCAGATATTGGCCACGCCCGACGTTGCTTAACTTCGGTGATCTACGGGACCCGGTGTATTCAACGTGGCTATGGCCGTTGCCTTTATGACATATACTTACCGATTTCAGGGAGGGGGGCTGCAGGCCCCTGAACCCCCCCCCCCCCTATATATGCCCGTGGTAATATTGCATCAAATAGGAAAACCAAAACACTAGTTTACCGCCACAATTATTCCTTGCAATTTTCAAACCATGGTTTCTGAGTCTACTGCCCCATATTCAGTGCATCTAGATCTTTACTGCAGACGCTTCTCACGTAGTACAGTCAAACTAATAAAAAAATGGGTTTTGGTTTTCCTATTTGATACAGTACTAAAACCTCCCAGCCAAATATTTGTCTAGATATTCTGTACCTATGATCAAAATTGTATTGATCGAAAAACAAAACCTTCGTATGTCTGAATGACAGGAGCGTTCCTCCAACTATTAAAAGGTTAAGCCATAGAAAGTATCATTTAATGAGATCACTTTGCAGAGCAAAGTAACAATCCCTTTCTAAAAGACAGTAACAACAAAGATCAACGAAAGAATGTGTGATATCCCAGTTGAATAATCACAAGCTTGTAGGCGAAAAACACTTGGTTGCAATCCTGCCAGACAGGTTGAATGTTTGGATTCGCTGAAAACGTTCCTTTTCGTTATATGTATATAGATATTAATATATTTCAAGTAGCAAATATTGGGCTCTCGGTAGCAGTGAGTGCATGAGGCATGAACAGTTCGTATATAAGGTCTTGGGTTCGATTCCCAATGGGGTTAGTAGCTTTTCTTTGAGAAACTTTAAGCTGATAAAGACTGCCAAGGAGCATGCTAAACGTTTGAAATATTGATTTTTCTGAAAAGCTGGAGTTTTCTCATAGCCGAATCCCAATCATTCTTTACTTTACTAAGAAGATATCAAACACTTCCTTCTCACGTGCCCTATGTACAATGATCCCCGAAACGCCTTTATCAAGCAGTACTTGGACCTCTGAAAGCAGGACAAGGATAAAATCAAGGCAATACTCGCAATAGACTTAATACAAAAACTAAACAACATTTATTATTATCTCACTAAATCACTAAAAATAAGAGCTTTTATTATAAATGAATGACTTATCAACGGAAACAGGCTATTTAGAAATAAAGGGTACTTGAAACTAAATAATTATCATAATTACAAGGAATGTAAATAACTGAATTAATTGTAAGTAACTAAATAAATGAAGAGAGGAGAAAGAAGAAAAAACCCATGTGCGTGTGTATATAATGAAGTAGTACATAAAGAGGAAAAATAATAGTTATAAACATTTTAGTTTAAACATCTGTTTGTCGTATTTCAGTCCAGGCAACGAATGCTTGAAAACAGCTATAGGTGGAAATTTTTGGAACACAATTTTTGACTTCGTAACTTTGTTTGGCCAAGATAGGAGGTGAACATATCAAAAGTCCTCGCCCCTAGCCTTTAAGCCGGGGGGAAGGGGGGGGGGTTAGAAGGTCCCATTTTTCGGGTTTTCGCTTATATCTCGGAAACCCTGCGTCCTAGCGACATTACTATTCTATAACAAATGAAAGATGATTAAATTTCCTACAAGTTCTATTCAATAAAGTTTTTCGAGATATTTTTAGTTTTCGAAATATCCGCTCTTGAAAGTCTGTCATTTTGGGGAAAAACACACTTTTTTCTATTCTTGACCGGATATCTCTTCAACGATGCACCCAAAAAATAAAAATCGGTTATGGGGTTGTAGAACATCCCATTCGCTCCAATAATATATATAACTTTACTATTTTATGTATTTTCCTTCAACTGTGAAAACAGTTTTAGTGTTCATCGTGATATCTTGCAACAACTGTCGACCAATGAACCGTTCAATTTCTCACCATTTCCAGTCATTGTATTGTCCAAAATATACTTCATTATGTAAATATAGGTAGTACTGGACGTATAAATAGTAAGAAATATATAATTTTGGGCCTCTGACCAGTTATTCACACTCAATTATATAACATCTTGACCATTATATTGGCAATGGTTTTGTTAAGACCAAGTGAGTGCGTATATAACGTTTGAAAGAAAATAGTATTGTAATATATATTATTGAAGCGAATGGAATGCTCTACAACCCCATAACCGACATTTATTTTTTGGGTGCATCATTGAAGAGATATCCGGTCGAGAATAGAAAAAAGTGTGTTTTTTCCCAAAATGACAGACTTTCAAGAGCGGATATTTCGAAAACTAAAGATATCTTGAAAAACTTCATTGATTAGAACTTGTAGGAAATTTAATCAGCTTTCATTTGCTATAGATTAGTCGTGTCGCTAGGACGCAGGGTTTCCGAGATATAAATGAAACCCCGAAAAATGGGACCTTCTAAACCCCCCTTCCCCCCCCCCCCCCCCCCCCCCACCCCCCCGGCTTAAAGGCTAGGGGCGAGGACTTTTGATATGTTCATCACCTATCCAGCCCAAACAAAGTTTCGAAGTCAAAAATTGTGTTCCAAAAATTTCCATCTATAACTGTTCGTTGACTGGACTGTTTATGAAGATTGTCATTTATTATTAACTGATTATTGTTTATTTATAATTGTATATATTAAGAATACATTTTTATTTCAAGACATGATAACCACCACAATGTAATGGGAAACATTCACAAATACAATTTTGTTCTTCTTTCTTCTTCTTCTTCATTCTTTAGTTCGGTGAAAAAGGTATGGAAACTCTGGAATGGATTCTTCCGTTCAGAATCGGCGGTCTTTAAGAGTAGCCAGACAGTAATCTTTTTGCGGTTCTAGAAATAGAAAGACCCTAAATTATCGGATCCCGGACATTTCAGGTATTTTACCTGCTATTTCTCTCGTACTTTCTCCTCCCCCCGTAGCATTCTACTTCGCTGAAAGTCTATTATTATTCTGTTATTCATTTTCACTTTAAAAATAGGGAACCTTCCACAAGTTTTTGATTATCCCAACTTTCACTTTATATTTTCATCTTATTCGTTAGGACGGGATTATAATATAAGAAAATTCGATTTAACGTTTACTGAGGAATGGAGGATAGTGAACTTTTGATTTATTAAATTAATCATGTCTATTAGTAATTTTTAACTGTATTGCTAATACAGCACATTGTGTGATATGCCTACATATTTACCAAAATAATTTTTAAAAAATCAATAACATGAAAATAATTATTACATCAAATGTTCAATAAAAATTCATAACCTTTCACCCTGAAGACATGCTTGAATTAAGGGTATCATATTTTATGGGTGATTATATTTTAAGTAATATCTATTAAAATGGTTTAAATACCACCTTAAATTAGAAAAAAATATTAATTAGAATGGAACTAGTCTTTGTAATTAGCAGATAAAGATGAACCTCTACTTAATTTAAACATGGCTTGCGACTTAAAGATTTCGAATCCCTTTAATTTACTTTTAGACTCTTAGTTACACCGGAAATTGACTAAATATTAATAATTATCTATTTTTTAAGAAAAATTATTAATTATGTTCATTATATGTTTATGCTGCCACACAGTCGAAATGGAGATTTTGTGCCGCGACCTGAATTCGAAAATATAGACTAAAATTTCTCTAAAATAGTGAAACATTGTACATTCCGCAATACTTAAAGTAACAGAAATATCTGGCTTCTATTCTTGAATAAATATTATTTGAGCCTACAATGGATGTCGGAAGAGATCAGATGAATTTTGTGTTCTGGGTGCATGATGACGTAGACACTGCGTGTAGTGCGTTATGTCTCTCCTAATTAAACGAAATGTAATTTGTTAGGTTTTAATCAAGATCGAATGAGGCTGCAGCACATAAACTTGTTTTCTCATTAAAATGCACAGCGTCCACGAGGAAATGAATGTGTATGAAGTCACCGTTGTTTCTAAATATAAACACTTTCTTGTTCATTTTTATAAGCAAAACCCATTTTTATAAATTTTTCCTATTTCTTTTTAATAAAACTCACTATATATGATTAGTGGTTCTAATCATATAAATTAGTTATTTAGAACTAATTAGAGAAAATATGCTGGGAAGAAGTCGGGACTTTAGAAGCACATGTTTATCTGAACCACACTTTTTTTTTTTTTTTATTGAGTCAGCGGATCGTAAAAAAATTAACTAACTATGCCATAGTTATTGTTGCGGCTGACTTGTAACATCTGCTAATTCTAATTGCGAAAAAAATCGCAACTTTATCGATTTTGTTCGTGATTACTCAAATAAACCCATTACACAGGCACACAAAATAAAAAAAAGGCCTTTTTCAAAGACACCATACATATATTCTTATGTATTTCTTCAATATGCATTGGAACTAATAAATATTTTAATTTTGTTTGCGTTTGGAGATGTGAAAATATTATGGATTTTTGAAATTCTTGTGTATGTTCTAAAAAGTCTTGATTCGATTGTAATGTTTTAGTAGTTTAAAAGCGACAATTGGAAAGATTTATCAAATTTATAGGAAAAAATAGGTCAAAAAAGTCAAATGAATCCCATTGAAAGGGAAATCATTTTGATAATGAAAATGTCATTTGGGAAGTAAATAAAAATCAGTTATTCATTTCTTGTTCCTTCATTGCATATTACTAATTTAAATGATTTTAAATCATTAATACTCAGGAACAGTTAAAAATCAATTCCTGCCAACATTTTCCGTCATAATTTCACGCTAAAATCTATTTTCGACCACGTGACGAATGACCTCACTTTCTTTACACTTTTGCGTCACGAGTTACGGGAAAATTGAACCCGGCCGTATGGCATTTTGATGTCAAAAAGTTTTCGAAAGCAATGGATTCATTTTCTTGCGTATATTTTCTCTCTTTTATCGAGAAGAAGCCACCTTTTGACGCCACTACCTCCCATGCGGTCCAATTACAAGTGTCCGACCGTAAAAATGCCAAATCCTCATGAGAGAAGTGTCGAAAAAACGATCATGTTAAAATCCTAACTTTATAAATTAAATGTGTATAATTTATATTTGGTGTTCATGACCTTAGCAATCGGAGCACACATAATATATAAATTAAAAAAAATAAAATGCGTAATTAAGAAGTAGTGGGGTCTCCCCGTGGTCTAGTGGCTAACGCCTTAGATTCATATGCAAGAGATGCTGGGATTTAATATAAACCACAACTCTAACAAGGCCTATGCTTTTCGATATTTAGTTACTCAACGCCTAAGTAAGTCCTTCAGATTGTAGGTGTGTCTGGGTTTTATGTTTTCCCGTGGGGCCACTTCAATTGCTATAACTGATGCCCGAAGAGAGAGCTAGGGAGTGGGCGGTTACAACAGTACAGACCTCCGGACAGCATGCAGGCAGATATAAATTGCAAATGAGACAAGCAGCATGGGACTGACGCCGAACCAACTGCCAACAGTCCTCAGTCCTGGTTTCGACACAGTGCTCGTCTTGTCTCCAAACTGGATCAGACGTTCGAGACCATGACTGAAATCCTATGACGCGGGCGTTTATCTTCCCCTAATGTTTTCTTTCGACTGTATTCGCATACTGAAAGATCCCACTCGTCATGAGCGTATATAGGGGGAGCTGAGGAGGCTCCCCCCCCCGAAATCGGTAAAAATGTGCCATAAAAACCTTAAAAATGAAATGAATAGGTTCACTTAGTTCAGAAAAAATAGTGTTTTTGGGGTTTAATAGCGTTTTAATTGGCTAACTATTCCAAGTTCTAGATTCCAACCTCTAAATGCTCTCAGCCCCCCCACCCGAAATTATTTTTTATATACGCCCATGCCACTTGAAGGAAATCCTGGTGGTTAACGAACTCGTTCAATCATTTGCTTTATTTTGAACGCTATATATCATATTCCGTGACGAAAAAAACAAAAACTCTGGCGGCTATCGTGTTAACAGACACACACACACACACACATATATATATATATATATATATATATATATATATATATATATACATATATTTATATAAAGAGAGAGAGAGTGAGAGAGAGAGAGAGAGAGAGAGAGAGAGAGAGAGAGAGAACGAAATTTTAGTCGCCGGGGTCACTTTCAGGGTCTACTTGGTAGGATCGATAAAGATATGAAAAAATATTTCGAAAATTCCTTCAATAGCTACTTTCGTTCGGAGGAAAGTGCTAAAATGGGGGAGGAGGGGCGAAAAAATCATGTAAATAATCTAAGTTTTGACTTTATTATAAATTGGCTCTTATAGCAGAAGGCTCTTCTTCTTTTAGTTCGAGTGTATACTCTGTTAACTATTCTTAGTGTCCCTGAACATGAATCTGTGGGTGGGAACGGGTGGGGAAATTTAGTTAAGCCAGTTGTATTATGCTTGGCTCGCTGACTATTTGATAGAAATCGTTGAAAGTATTTGTTTTATAATACCTCCTTGTAACCAAACTTTATAAGTATCTTAGTTTTGCTGAAAGTAATACGTGTAAAACAAAATCTTCCAAATCATTGCGACGTTTATAAATGCCCCGACATAAAATCTCATTTTTTTTTTCAAAAACAGATGAAAACATAGCCTTGAAAGTAGATTAAACGTTTGCCTTGATCATTTTTTGACATCCAGCCAAACCCAATAAAATATATATTTTATCACAAAACGTTACTGCTTTTGGACTCTCCATATATTTAGATGAATATTTCAAAAACAGCAGCACAATCACTGTAAGTGGAAGTTAGTTATTCCAATGCCCATCAAACGTTCGTTAATGCAGATCCTAGCGTGAAGTTCGATTGGAACACTTCATCTGGAGAACAGGGTATTTGAAATTTCGGTATTATTGGCGTCATTACTTTAAAGCCAATATATTAAAAGCTTCTATTCTAAGCTTTATAAGTCGCATCAGTTATTTGTATTTTATTAAACTAGCCAAGATGACGTATTTGTAGGACTTTTATGTTGGATTTCTGATTTTAATTATCTTCCATCTCTTAGATTCTATGTTGGAGGATGTTGTTAATTAAATGGACATGGGAGAGTACTTGTAGATTGGTTTCCGAGACATGGGAGGTTAATACAATACATCAAGGTTACATTTCCGGGTTATTATCATTTGCAGTCTCTTTTAAGCGCGTTTCCTCCCTCTCAGAATAGGGGCGAAACACGTTTATGACGTTGACCTTTTCTCAAAAAAAGTCCGACTTGCAGAGACTGCTCCATCTTAGCGCGTTTCCGTCCGCGTATTCCTATTGTCGCTTGAAAAGCTTAGAATTGTAATTAACAATTTTTATGTTGACATTTTTCACTAAATATACACAAAACACACCGCTCGAACAGGATCTCAAATAAAAGCGATATTTTAGGCGTCACATGCCTCAGGAAACAGACTGTTGCCAACTTACACCGAAGCAAACATCACTCAATCCACCTTATCCCCATTAATAAGGCAATAAAGATTTATAAGGTATTTAACCTGATTTCCTGGCAAATGCATTTTGCTATAAGCGATTACATAAATTACAAGCAATAACAAACTACATAAGACAGAAAATTAATAGAAAAAAAAAAACGCTTCAAAGAAGGAAACCAACAGGAATACAGTAGTAGAAAATAATCACAAGGCATCTTGGAAATCCACTCGCAATGCTCTATTTCTAACAACAAAAAATTGTTTTTCATTTAATGTACATTGTTTTAATATAAAAACATTTTTCTACTATGATCAATTACAATAATAATAAGAAATACAAAACTAAGGGGAACAGACAAAAAGAACCGCTAAAGTTAACGAAGCTAACAACTTCAAAGGGGTAAGCATTAAATTCTCCGAATGTTACCATCCAATAAAAAATTACTTTGGAAACGTTTTTGTAGGAAATTATTAAGCTTTCGAACGATTATCATAAATTGACCACGATTCCCCAACATTTTATGTCACTGTAGCAGATCTCTAGGCGACTTGCTGTCTTCTGAGTCGCCTTGGTGGAGATGCTGGATAGGGACCTTGGGGTGTTTGATGAGAGGAAAGTTGGTCGGAAACGTTGGAATCTGATTAATATAACAAATATTAAAATATTCTTAATAAAAATATTTTTTTCTCAGATATAACAAAATTTAAAATATCTTAAATTAGATGAACATAAAACCTGTAGAAAATATATCAATTTAATTTAAAGGTTTTATTTATCCTGCCCGAAAAATATTTATAAGAAGTAGTTTTATCTACGTTTCTCGAAAACGGTTAAATTCCCTGAAATGGTTTCATTTGTTTCTCTACTTTAGGAAACCTTTAAAAAGTGTACCTGGAAGTCTGCAAATGAAAACCCTTAAGCGCAACCAGGTCTTTCGCGCGAAATTTCCTCATTAAATAGTTCCGGTAGGCGGATTCGGCTGGGTAACGAACTCCACCTTTTAAATTAAACAAAGTATTCGCATACCAAATTCTATCGAAATCGGATCATTTTGAGCCTATGAGAGGGCGAACAGACAGATATGTATATAATTATGTATCTATGTATGTATTTGTATGTGTTTGTTTGTATGTATGTGTGTATATATATATATATATATATATATATATATATATATATATATTATTTTTGAGATTTCTTCGCTGGGGAGAATTTTTGATGTAAGTATGTAATGATTTTCTCCAGCGGTCAGTTATCAAAAAAACTGACCGCTGGAGAATGCCGTACTTACATCGAAATATATATATATATATATATATATATATATATATATATATATATATATATATATATTGGTTACAAAAATACCATTCGACCCTGTTATATTAGTAATTTCTTAGTCAATGTTTGTTTGTAGTCATTGTATTTTCAATTTTCACTTCAAAGAAAAGGAGGTACCGAGGACTTTTTCAATAAGGTGATTCCAATGATGCAAAAGACATCCACACTTATGGGAAGAAAGATTACCGACCATTATCCGTTATTATTATTTTCTCAATGATTTTTTTTTTTTTTTTTTAAAAAAGAAGAAAAACAAACGATAAATATTGATGCACCTTATAGGTGATAGTTTTAAGAATCCTGAAGAATCCTGAAGGATATCTAAACAGGCCATTATGGAGATCCGATGAAAGCCCGTATTATATCTAGGTTCCTATAGACTTTTTGTTCAATACTCCATTAGGTTCTATTGTCTTCTCGAAGGTTGTTTCAAACTGGCTGAGCCTTTATTATTTGCTCGGGGTGCATAACTTGTGTAACAGCGGGGAGATTTTAAACAACCAATAATACCTACAAGCCAATATTATTAATATATATTTATATATATATATATATATATATATATACATATATAAATATAATACATTATACATATTATGTTTATTCATTTTACATTATGGTTGTACTGTATTTTAATATGGATTCTATAATTCTAACATTTTCTGGTCACAATAATTCTTATTTTATTTATTTACAGGGGTATTGTATAATGTGATGATAGAACGTCTCAAATGCACGCAATTGTCAGCCTAATATCTTCCTTAGGAAAGATTCATAAATTTAGAAATTATTTTTCTTGAAATTGTATTTATATATAACTTTGTATTCTCTTTATCATTAAATGCAAACTTTGTATAATGAGTTATTATTAGTTTGTATATATATTTGCCTTGCAACTTTCGAATATGAAACTTTCGAAATATTGGAATATGAAAAATCTTGTTTTTATGATTTGAGGCTTTGCTCTTGGATTGTGGGCGATACGGAATGTCGCAAATTCGGGACCGTAACCCCTTTAGAATAGCCTTTAATGTCTTAAATAAAGTATCGAATTAGACCGTTTTTGAACATATATTACTTCGTCAATATGTTTGTTCGCTACTTTGCTCCCATTTTTATGAACAAATGACCCCGCATTTCATTTAAATTTTTAGTATTAAATTTTAAAAATGTTAATGTTATTTGATATTTTATTATAATTCTTTGTATCTCTTACACCAAAATTTGAAGTTGGGTTAATGCAATCATTTTCGCATAATTTACCAAAATTTTAAACTATATTTATTGTTTCTTGCCTTATCATTCGATTACTTTTAAAATTTACTAGCTGTTACCCTGTTTGCCATGCTAGATCTAATTCCTGCATCTAGAAAAGCAAAAATGAATAAGAATTTTCAAGTAATTAAATTGTAGATTTAGTGCCTACCAAAACCTAGAAATATTTTATAGATTTATTATTGATTGCGTTTTCCGTTGTCTGATAAACTCTTGGTTGTTTCTATTTGGTCGTCAAGGTTACTAACCCTGACGCAGGTAAGCGCCATAGTAAAATCAACTTACTGGCCGCTAGGCAAAGTTACTTCCAAGATATTTATAAGATACAGAGTATATAAGCAATTAAAGAGTGCTAAAAGATGTAAAAGTAGATAAAGAATGTATCATTGATTATAAAGGAAAATATACATTCATATGAGACGAATTAAAATTAGTTTTAAGTAATCTTAACAATTAACAAGGCATTCTATTACATTAAATTTATGTGATACTAGCTGTTACCCGGCGTGCCATGCTACACCTACTTTCTGGATATAGAAGAGCCCCAAAATAATTAGAAACCAAAAGAGTATTATTAAAATCTAATAACACAAACCTGTAACTGTTTCGAACCCGTGACCACCCAACTTTGAGTCCTAGACGACTTTGACCTAACCTATAACACCCCCGTATCAAGACATACATTTATGCCAAGTTTGGTGAAAATCGGTCTAACGGAGTGGATTTAAATAAAAAAAACAAAAAAAAAACAAAAAAACAAAAAAAAAAAAACATTCAGACTGCAGCTGGTAGACGTTTTTGACTTGGCCTATGACAATCCCCTGATCAAGACCAACATGTGTGCCCAGTTTGATCAAAACATATAGAACGGTTTTGATTTTATAGGGAACAAACTTACTGACAGACAGCCGGTAGACGTTTTTGACTTAGCCTACGACACTCCCCAGATTAAGATCTACATGTGTACCGAGTTTAGTCGATATCGGACGAACGGTGTGGATTTGTATAAGGGACAAACATAATCGACCGAACGGTGTGTATTTGTATAAGGGACAAACATACAGACAGACAGTTATAAGACGTTTTTGACTTAGCCTACGACACTCCCCAGATTACGATCTACATGTGTACTGAGTTTAGTCGAAATCGGACAAACGGTGTGGATTTGTATAAGGGACGAACATACAGACAGACAGTTATAAGACGTTTTTGACTTAGCCTAAGACACTCCCCAGATTAAGATCTACATGTGTACCGAGTTTAGTCAAAATCGAACGACGGTGTGGATTTTTATAAGGGACAAACATACATACAGACAGTTATAAGACGTTTTTGACTTAGTCTACGACACTCCCCAGATTATGATCTACATGTGTACTGAGTTTAGTCGAAATCGGACAAACGGTGTGGATTTGTATAAGGGACGAACATACAGACAGATAGTTATAAGACGTTTTTGACTTAGCCTACGACACTCCCCAGATTAAGATCTACATGTGTACTGAGTTTAGTCGAAATCGGACAAACGGTGTGGATTTGTATAAGGGACGAACATACAGACAGACAGTTATAAGACGTTTTTGACTTAGCCTAAGACACTCCCCAGATTAAGATCTACATGTGTACCGAGTTTAGTCAAAATCGAACGACGGTGTGGATTTTTATAAGGGACAAACATACATACAGACAGTTATAAGACGTTTTTGACTTAGTCTACGACACTCCCCAGATTATGATCTACATGTGCACCGAGTTTAGTCAAAATCGGACGAACGGTGTGGAGACGGTATCGAGTTTATTAAAAATCGGACGAACCGTGCGGATTTGTATAAGGCACAAACATACAGACAGACAGCTGGTAGATTTTTTTGACTTAGCCTAGGAGATTTCCCGTATCAAGACCTACTTGTCTGCCAAGTTTGGTCCAAATCGGTCAAACGGTGTGGATTTTTATAAGGAACAAACAAACAGAAAAACAGACAGACACGTGATTTTTATATATATAGATAATTTCTAACATTGTACTGATGGTACATATTAATTATGTCTACCACTAAATATATTTATTCAATGGTAGAGGGGTAAGCAAAAATAAGTTAGAAGAGCTTCCGTTAACTGAATCTAATGCTAATACAAATTATATTTTCACGAATGTTCTTAGGAATATAAATTAGTTTTAATATGAAGTGAGAACTACTTTCCCGCTATAAATAGCCCTGTGTGGACTCGCCAGGAAGTATCTGTGTAGTCTAGTCCCTAATGCTCTTCCAGATAAACATAATCTCTTCGCCATTACAGTCAATACATTAGGAATATTTCTCGCAATTCTAATAAATATTTACTTATTTTGTTATTATTTCTTTTTCTAGTGACGAACAGTGAGCAATGACCTGTAAATAGGTCTTTTATCACTTTCTCAAAGAATATAGCTCTATATGTGTATTTGCATATACATATATATATATATATATATATATATATATATATATATATATATATATATACATATATATATATATATATATATATATATATGTATATGCAAATACACACACACACATATATATATATATATATATATATATATATATATATATATATATGTGTATTTTTTTATTTGTAGTAAACCTGAAAAACGGTCATATATTTAATTATACAATGTTTTTTATACGTCCATTGATGATTTCACATTACATTGAAAAGATAATCGAAAAAATAATCTATATATATATATACAAATAATAAAATAGGCCAAAAATGTAATTAAATGCGACAACCGCAAGTTTCTATCTGTTTTATAATTACCGAAGTAATTCTTTTTAGCACTTTCCTCCGAAGGAATGTAGCTCTTGAGGTTGGACTCATGACGGAATTTTTGAAAAATTTCTTAACCCTTTCTTAACCCCTTAAATACCTAATAGACACCAAAAATGACCCCCGTTAAAATTTATATATATATATATATATATATATATATATATATATATATATATATATATATATATATATATATATGTATATATATATATGTGTGTCTGTTTACACGATCGCGGCCAGAGTTTTTGTTTTTTCGTCACAAAACTTGGTATATAGCATTCAATTAGCAAACGATTGAACGAGTTCGTTAACCACCAAAGTCGGTTCACCGGAAGGGGGGGGGGGGTTTACCCCGAACCCAAAACAGTAATTTGACCATGTCAGCCGTAATATTTGTTATATTTCAACGAAACTTGGTATTCGAAGTGGTGATATAGAGAGAAAAGTGAGATATAAAAATGAACTAAATCGGTTCATTAGGAGGGGAGGGGGGTTTACTCCGGACCCACAATACCAATTCGCCACTACCTGCCGTGATTTTTGGTATATTTCGACGAAACTCGGTATTCGTAGTGGTAATCCATAGGTAAATATGTGTTGTAAAAATAAACTAAATCGGTTCATTAGGAGGGGGGTTTACTCCGGACCCACAATACCAATTCGCCACTACCAGCCGTGATTTTTGGTATATTTCGGCGAAAGTCGGTATTCGTAGTGGTAATCTACAGGTAAATATGTGTTGTAAAAATAAACTAAATCGGTTCATTAGGAGGGGGGGGAGGGTTTACTCCGGACCCACAATACCAATTCGCCGCTACCAGCCGTGAGTTTTGGTATATTTCGACGAAACTCGATATTCGCAATGGTAATCTACAGGTAAATATGTGTTGTAAAAATAAACTAAATCGGTTCATTAGGAGGTGGGGGGTTTAGTCCGGACCCAAATTACTAATATACTCATACCGGTCGTAATTTCTGCTGTATTGTAACGAAACGCGGTATGCGTCGTGGGTAACTCAGGGGAAAGAAGTGTTGTAAAAATGAGCTGAATCGGTCAATCGGAAAGGGGGGGTTTACTTTGTAATATATTTCAATAGAAAAGCCCGCCAGACGTAGGTTCACATAGCCGCCGCAAGGAGCGCTTTCTACCACTAGAGGGACTGTATCCTGTTCCTGCGTTAGATCAAAATACGATAATATGAGGTTTTTTGTATTTATTACGTAGTGTAGTAGGCACCATTTGTAAACATAACTCTGGAAGCAAATTAATAATTGATCAGTTACTCATTACAAAATTAAAAGAGAACTATTCATGTTTTTATTTTATTTATGTAGGATATTTTAAGTAAATTGTTCTGGAAAGCAGTCTACACTACCCAAATTCTGAGGAAAGTGCTTAGTTATGCAGCTCCTGAGTGACGGACTTTTTTTTTTTTTTTTATTCAAATTTAATGCAATACTCCATTAAATATCAATTTCATCAAGAATAATTTGCATTTATTTTTTCGATAAGATCAAAAAAATAAACATGATATTATTTTTATTTATTAGTCGTTTTCCCCTCAAAATATCCAATTAAATTATGAAATTGGGACATAATATCAATTCTGTGTATACTGTTGGAAAGGCAATTAAATACAACTTTTGTGAGATTCGGCAGCATGTTGAATTTTTTTCTGAGAGTAGTAATTCTCGAAAAATGGTCACTAACTAGACGTTTTTTTTGAATGAATGAATGAATGAAAAGTTTTATTCTTATTCCGGGACAGAAGTCCCATAGGAATAATTTTGAAATTACAAAATAATTTTGGATATTAAGTATAAACTTAAAACCTTATAAATGCTATCAGTATCAGTATATAGTGTACAGCTTCAATATAGACTAGGGGTTGGGTAAAACTTGGAGGGATAGAAGGTGGTGGAAGAGTCGGGATTTAAAGGTTTCAAGGTTGGTAGAATGGCGGACAGACAGAGGTAAGGAATTCCATAGCGAGGTGGCACGGGTGACGAATGATTTTTCGAATATTGCTGTTCGGTGGGAAGGAATATAAAGATCGGAAGGACGAGATCGGGTGTTAAGGGAGTGAACCGAGGATTTAAATTTAAGAAGTTGAAAAATATAAGAAGGTCTACGGGATTGAATTACTTGGTAAAGGACTGAGCCGAGGAAGTACTGACGACGATAAAGAGGGAATAGCCAATTTAGCTCCTGGTAGAAATGTGATATGTGGGAGTCTCTGGGGATCCCGAGGATAAAACGAATGAAACAGTTCATGAGGCGTTTGAGTTTTGCCTCGAGATCGCCAGAAAGTCCACCGTACACCAAACAACCATAGTCAAACTGGGGGAATAATAGGGAAGTTACGAGGAGTTGACGGGTCTTTGTTGGCAGGAGATGGCGGGAGAGGTTGAGCTGTCTCAGGATAAATATGGACCGACGGGAAATTTGGGAAATATGATTTTTCCAGGAAAGGTTCTGATCAAATATGATCCCAAGATTTTTAACTGATTTACAATATTTTATAGGGATGCTGTTAAGGTAAAGGGCTGGAAAAGGGGAAGTAGAACTTATGAGGGATTGGGAGGCTATAACAATGGCTTTGGATTTGTCTGGATTCAGGGAAAGCTTATTAGCTGCAGCCCAAGCATTGATGTTGTTAAGATCTACTTGCAGCTTGTCTACAGCATCTCGTAGCAAAGAGGGCTTAAAGGATAGGTAGATTTGGGTATCGTGAGCGTAAAGATGAAACTTGGAATGAACTATGGAAAGAGGAAGATCATTGATGTAAACAGAAAATAGAGTTGGGGATAACGAGGAGCCCTGCGGTACACCACGGGAAAGAGGAAGAGGGCTAGAAGGATTGCTGACGGGGATGACCACGTATTGGGATCGATTGGATAGAAAGGATTGGAACCAGCTAATGGCACTGTTGGAAAAGGAAAGAGATTGGAGTTTGGTGAGGAGGATTTGATGGTCTACGGTATCAAATGCTTTTGAAAAATCTAGGAGAACTAGAATAGTGAGCTGTTGGTTATCTATGGCAGTTTAAATGTCATGGGGTGATTTTTATGAGCGCTGATTGAGTGGAGTATGACGGACGGAAGCCAGACTGGAGAGGGTTAAGGAGATTATTTTGTTCAAGGTGGTTGGATACTTGAGATTGGACCAGGCGCTCTAAAGGTTTGGAAAGATTGGATAGAAGGGAGATAGGACGGAAATCCTTCGGAGAGCAGGGGTTTGATATTTTGTTAAGAGGGCGAACCAACGCTGTTTTCCATTGAGAAGGAAAAGTCGAGTTTTGAAGGGAATAGTTGTATATGTGAAGAAGGATAGGAAGGATTGCGGGTAAGCAGGCCTTAATCAGTTTAACGGGAACAGAGTCTGGACCGTAGTCATTGGTTCGGGATTGAAGGACCGCGGTTAGAAGATCTTCTGGGGTAATATAGGAGAAGTAGAAGTTGTTGGAATTAAAAGGTAGTGTGGAAGGTATAGGAGGACTGGATAGGACTGAGGGAGAAGATACAAAGTGAGCATTAAGAACATCAAGGGATAATGAGATAGAGCAAGGACGGTTAGTTTTGCAAAGGGAAAGTTTACGAAGGATTGACCATTTTGTTTTAGAGTCAGGAGCATTGGATAGGGATTGGTGGACGTAGAGGGACTTAGCTCGACGGATGGAGGATTGGGTGAGGTTACGCAAGTATTTGTAGGAGGAGTAATCTTTTTTAGTTAGTTTTTTTAATAATTATACTTAATAATATTGGAAATTACAATGTTCTTTTTGTTTCAATAACATTTAACTAAGAGATTTAAGAAAAAAAAATACAAAATAAAATGTTTAGTTAGTTTTAATAATTTATATCAACCTCCTCTGCAGAATCAACCTGCCAACGACCTTGATTGCTCATTCTCATAATAATATTGCTACATTTAGGTTCAAGATTGTCTTTCTATGGTTTATGAATGTAAAACTGGATTAAAAAAGTGAAAACATGGCAAAAGTTCTTTGTTTACAAAATAATGAATCTTCATTATTACTATTCTTAAGAGAATTTGTTACACATTTTAGGAGCTAACAATTTTTGATTTGTATTTTGTTTGATCCTACCATATATTGGCGAATTTAATTACAATTAACAGATAGCGAATAAATTATAAATATCCCTATTAATTTGTGCACACTTTATTTAAACGAAACTCTATATACGTCATGGGGATCTGAAGAGAAAGATGCATTTCAAAATTTATTGGACAGACAGATTTTAGGGCAAATCTATACAAATCTTCTACTTCTTATTCATTTTTGAATAATATTACTATACGTATTTGCAGTTTAGTTAGTGGTTCAAAGTATTTTAGACAGCGAGAACATCCTGGGCCTATAAATATAATACAATTATAAATTTTGATTTAGCATTTCTCCTATTTACCATCTACGCCTGACTGGAAAATCACTCTCTATATCATTTAGAAGTCCACATTAAGAAATGTAGATGGCGTTAGGTTGAGAGACGACAAACGCGTCGGATGCGTAATGATCCGTCCAATTCTGTTAACTAATTACATCTTCTGAGTAGGAGAAAATAAGGGACAATGGCATCTACAGAAATATACACTTGGAACCTTGCCACCAGGATTCCCTGTGCAATCTACACAGATCCTTGGATTGAACTGGGTCAGCAGAATTCTGTCTGGACATTCACTCTGCAACAATTGTCAATTTCTTGTCTTTATTTACTCAGTTATTTTTTTTAAATTTTGTTTAGAGGAACCCTTCCTTCTACTTCGTACTTCTAACGAATATCCGAGCCTTAATCGATAACACTATTAATTTCAAATGATGAGATGGTGACCATATTTTTCCAATATATGTGGTAGAAGACCAAATTTCAAACAAAGCACTCACTTTCTTCACTACTCCTTTATTCTGCTCTAAATGTTTCTCGTCTTTATGACGCCTCTTTAGGAGCACTTAAAATAATATATTATTACAGCCTACACCTCCGAGAACCATCCGCCAATAGGGCCACGTCTAGACTGAAAAGATAAATCATTTCTACTACGTATCAGCTGCTAAAAATCAATAGATTTATGGTAAATGTCGATGGCGATAATAAACACTCACTCATACACCCACGCTATGACCAAATTTTGTCTTGAATTGGCGAATTTCAGAGGTACCTACTAATATAGAATGTAACAAACTAAACTAATGTTTAACCGTTAGTTTAGTTTAACCGTTAGTAACAATGGTTATTAATATGACCATTGTTTACAAGCATTAACTAGACTTAAGATTATGCTTCTTTACTACGGAAGGGCCTAAAGAAAACGATACCCAATATAACATTGATATTAGCCTCAATTGCCCTTTCGTTCAATTAAGAATGATGTTTTCCCTGTAAACTCCAAATCTAGAGCAGTTAATAAATGTTCCAGAATCGGATAATTATTCCCTTTTTTTTTTTCAAAGAAACAAGCAATTTATTTTCTTTCTGTATGCAATGTAGTTATTCCTATGCTGATTTCGCGTTGTACACTGATCGGAGTATTCTTCTTTAAGATTCCTGGTTGGGGCTTCTTTCCTTTGGTTCCCAGGTTCCAGCTTCATTCTCTAGCGGTGTGCTCCTTGTAGTAGTTATATTTCACCCAATTCCCATTGAGCTTCATCAGACATGGTTGATAATACGTGTAGCTTGGAAGGACACGGCTGGAGGGACATGCCGGAATGCAGAGAAACCAGAGAGATCGAAGTATCTACCCGCAACAACAAAGATAAACTTAAAGCATTGCTGTTTCGCTATTGGGCGCAGTAAGGCTGCGCCTACATTGGACCCGTATTTTGCCCGATCCGATCCGATCCGATTTCGTTTGATCTACAACGGCCAACAGCGGCCGACGTGAGTGCCTACATTGGTCTCAACCCGATCCGATCCACAGCCCGTCAGTAATGACCTCGTAGTGAAGTGAAAATAAGCAAAGAAACCTTCGATTAGGTTGAATGTTGGAGGTAAGAGAAGTATTGGTATTCACATTTTATAATGATTTATAGCCAACGGCCATAGCCACGTTGAATGCACCGGCTCCCGTAGATCACCGACGTTAAGCAACGTCAAGCGTGGTCAGTACCTGAATGGGTGACCGACCACGTGCTGTTAGCATTATAAAAGGGTGGCACCCTGTAGATACCCCGGCGCTAATAGCCAAATAGTTGATGAGCCGTTAAAAAAAAACAAAAAAAAACAGATTTATAAGAAAGGTAACTAGATGGTTATAAGCATTGGAAGGTTATAAACATTTAGAAGGTTATAAATATTGGAAGGTTATAGGCGTTGGATGGTTATAAACATCTTTCCACGCAATTTAATAAACGAGAGAAACAAAAATCAAAAATGTCAATTGACAAAGTTGTTCTAATGTTATTTCTTTTGATATAAAAAAAATGCATTGAAATCGGTTAAGATTTAGAACCTATGGACCTTTTTGAAACACTAAATGTGAGTTGGCGCCATTTTTCTTTGTGGGTCCGAAATCGGTCAAGAAACAAACAAGTTTGAAAGGCCAAGAATCGGTGGCCGTTGGATTGGATCGGGTCGGGACCAATGTAGGCACCTCCATTGAGATGCACGTGTTTGTTATTCTTCCGACAGTCGGTGGCTATTGGATCGGATCGGAACGGGTCCAGTGTAGGTGCACCCTAAGAGTTTTAATTTACGACGCAATGAGTACTGAATCATGTTGGGGAGCTGAACTTGTTTGCCAACTGTACATCTGAGATCCGTCACTGGGGAATCCCGAACAACAAACCCTTGCCAACAACCTTTTTATACTAACTAGTGAATGCAGGCCTCGCTGTCACTCCCCATTTCATCCTTCAAACATTATGAGCAGGATAGGAACAAATGTCAAATTATTTGTTTCCTCCTTGTGAGTTATTAAAAAATGAACTTGAAAAAATCGTATTAACATTCGATTATGGGGTCTCCCGGGTCTAGTGACTAGCGTACTAGATCCATAAGAGAGGAGATGGTGGGTTCGATCCCCACCGGCGCCAGAAATGTTCTCATCTCAGGGCTCGCTGAGAAAATTCCTGGCTGCACCCTGTATCTCGGCGCTAATGCCCAAGAATTATGTCGATGCGCCGTAAAAAAAAGAAAAAAAAAAAAAATCAAGCTAATCCAGGAGGAAGTTATCAGCGTTGAACTCATTTCTTCTGGTGCATCATATTTTAACGCGTTTCCTACCTCCTCTAATGAGGTCAGCCTCTTATGAAGCACAAAAAAATGAAAATAACAATTATTTTAACTAATAAATTGGTTAAAATTTGTATAGATAATATATATATATCTATATATATATGTATATATATATATATATATATATATATATACGAGGTGAGGTGTATATATACAGGGTGAGGTGTAATGCAACGAATGCCTGGACAGCTATAGGTGGAAATTTTTGGAATATAATTTTGGACTTCGTAACTTTTTTGGGCTGGATAGGAGGTGAACATATCAAAAGTCCTCGCCCGTAGCCTTTGTGCCGGAGGGGCGGGGGGGTAGAAGACCCCATTTTTCGGGTTATCACTTATATTTCGGAAACCCTGTGTCCTAGCGACATGGCCATACTATAACAAATGAAAGCTGATTAAATATGCTACAAGTTCAGCTCTATAACTCAAAATTGTACCTTCTAAACCCCCCTCCACCCCTGCACAAAGGCTTTTGATATCTTGACCTCCTATCTAGCCGAAACAAAGTTATGAAGTTAAAAATTGAGTTCCAAACATTTCCATCTATAACTCGTAGTTTCCTGGACTATAAGGAAAATATGCTTTATGTTAAGTAAAAGTCCTTCGGATATCAAGATGTTCGGCATTTTCGGAAACTCCCTAGAAATACAACTTTTGCCACTCTTTTTGGCGTCCCGGCTCCAAATGAAGGAATTTTTGCACTCAGATTTTTTGGATAGTATTCCTGGATAAATTCTTTATCGAATGTATACTATGATTTTTGGGGCGCATGCATTGTTTTTTGTTTTGTTTTTTTAAAAAATGATCTAACACCATTTTCACGATTTCATGAAATGGGATATCGAAGGAAATGCTCTGCCAGATAACGCAGCTCCTGCGAGTCAGATTTTATTAAATTGACTTTAACAGTAATATTAATTTTCGCTAACGGCCACAGCCACGTTGAATGCACCGGTTTCCGTAGATCAACGAAGTTATGAAACGTAGGGAGTGCCAATACCTGAATGGGTAACCAACCACGTGCTGTTGGTACTATACAAGGGTGGCAACCTGTAGACAGCCCGTCGTTAATGGCTCAACAGTTGATACGCCGTTAAACGCAACAAAAAATATTAATTTTCCAGTAAAACAAGGTTGTTAACATGAGAAAACATTTTTGGTTGTTTGCAACAAAGCTTTCCAAACGGAAGTTGAAGTGGCCGAGAGAGCAATTTCCGCTATTTTAAGTTAGGGGTTCCGTCGTCATAAATGTGTCTTTGTTGCGGTTGTGCTCAGTTTTAGCACTTTTTTTATTGCTTGTTGTTTTTGTGATTGCTTTTAGCAGTAAAATGAATTTGCCAGTAAAATAAGGTAAGTGAAATCAGAAAAAGAGCTTTTGATGTGAGTCATAGAAATTTTCGAACGGAAGTCAAAGAGCCTATTGAGTAATTTCTGCTACTGTGATTTTTCTGTGCATAAAATCTCACTTTTCGGTTCCAAGCATACTAAGGGTCACTGTGATGCAAATGGCAGCGGTCCTACTTTTATTTTTACATAATACGTTTGGAATATCCAATATGCAGGCGAGTGAAATATTATCGGTGATAGATTTTCTACAAATGATGATTTACCTTGCTCATGTTGATAAATGGTATTTTAATGATGTTTGTGTGTACATAAGTCCCTGAAGGAGTCATGACTAAGAACTACCTAAGGGGCTCATCAGTATTCCACGGCAGTCCGGTACAAAGAGTCATATGCTAATATCGGGAAGACCGGTATCTACCTTATATTAATGAGCATATCTTACCTTCAGCAGAGAGCTTTTTGCTGTCAGGTCGTGTCATTTCTCTGTCGTGGTGTGTGTTCCGTGAGTCGGCTGGGTAATGTCCGACCCGAGGACCACCCTACCGTGAATCACCAACCCACTATCCCAGGAATTTAACCGGAGCAAAAGGCAATTTGAATTAATTTTTGTTGTTTTTGTGTAAAAAGATTTCATAAATTAACAATGCTCAACAGAAAAAGGCCTTCGGGAGAAACGTGTGTTACTAAGCACACACCTCAGGTGTAGTAGTAAGCTCCATTCCATTTTTTTTTTTAAGTAAGCTCTCTACGACTAGGTTTTTTAGTGCCTACGATTCTATTTACCAAATATTTAGAAAACTAGTACCTGGGAAAAACTGAGACGGTAGGGATGGGAGCCCCCACGCGGTGCCCCGAGCCCGCCGTGGAACCACCAGCCACACTGCAGGGACCAGTGTTGCGCTATATATCTTTACGGTCCATCTAAGCTCGCTCCATTACCTATTAATTTGCTTGAAATAATCTGCATAATTAAAACGAAAAAGAAAAAATACTGGCAATTTATATTTTTAACAAACAGCTGACTCAATTATTAATTTTTATTTTATTTAATTCCAAGGGTCGTGGATTCGATTCCCACTAGGGGTGTAAAGGGTGGTAACCTATAGATAGCCCGTCCTAAAATTCTTAGTTAATAATAAAGGACGTTAAAATTTAAATAATAAATTTAATTCCTAATGTACTGATTTAGTTGATATTTATTCCAAGTCTTTCTCGTTAAATGTCCTCCATGTATACCGAGTTTCGTAGCAATGTAATAAACATTACGGCAAATAGGTAATTTTGGTCTGGAGTAAATCACCCTCCCCCCTGCTTCAGATGTACCAATTCTGACGAGTTGACGAGCTCGTTCAATCGTTTATTACGGGAATGCGATGGTAACAAGAAACGTGGCGTGTATATATATGTATGTCACCAGATAAGCGGGCCACAAGATAATGAACTCCTAAACGGTTGGCGATAAGAAAATGTACCATACAAAAAAAAACAAAAACGTTTAGAGCCTTCTGCTAAAATTAAGGAACATAATTATTCTATGGTCCATCCGACAAACCTATGTAATGTACTGTATAACATACAGTCTTCTTTTCCGACACCGCGCATGCGCGAACGCCAGCGGATACATTTTTGTAAGGTTTATTTCCAGTTTAGTCATCGCTAAAGCATATTTATGCTAAAATGAACATGTAACAGAAAAAAAAAACGCGCTAAGAACGGGTTTCATTTATTGTAATTCACTTTCTTGTCTTTCATAATTAATTAAAAATTATTAAATTAAGTTAACAACTTTGTTTGTATCTTTGGCTTGGGTCATTATGAAATGGCCAAATATCTCCTTAATATACCACTTAATTTTAAAAATTTTGCTCTACATATTTAATGGCCCCTGAATAAAAAAAAAAAAAAAAAAAATGTTTTGCCATTTTTAAATGACACAAGCTACATACAAATAAGAAAGGGAATATAAGTAGAAGAGGAAGAACAATTATTATGGTTGTTGAAATTAGATATTCTAAACATGAACTTCATTCCCTCCTACTGTAATGTATGAGTTTGTAAACATTATTTTATTTAAGAATTGGTCTAATTGTAAGTAAAGAGGCTTGGGATTGTGAATTGTTGTGTAGAGAGGGCCACCCGGCCCTCCCTCACCTCGAGATCGACCTTAGGTCAGGGGACCAACTTGTGACACTCCATTCCATCCGGAAAGAATTCAAATCAGCTTTCTTAAATCAATATACTACATATATATATATATACACATATACATATATATATATATATATATATATATATATATATATATATATATATATATATATATATATGCATTGCAATGCCTAGGTGTAAGTTCCGATTTTATTCTTAACACTTTTTTTTTTTTTTTTATAAAACTAGGAAAACGGCTGAATCAACAATGCCGAAAATTTGTACACGGCTTTCTTTAGTAACTACGTCTTCTCGGACCTTCATCATAAAAATTCGAAAGGCTACTTTCCACCTACTATGATTTCTCAATATTTTTCAAGATAATTAATAAAATATGCGAAATACCTAAAACTTCCCATAAAAGATCTTTTTTTTTTTTTAATATTTCCTCTTTCCCAAACTTCAAAGCCACAGTTTAGATGAAAGTAGAATATTTGGAAATCGCTTGAAGTCAGTTCTTGAGAGAGAACAAGAAGCGGTTCTTGAAAAAGAAAAAAAAAATAAACTCCATTTTTTTCTTGTTTTTTTTTGTTTTGTTTTTTAAATTTATTTATTTATACCAAAGGGTTTTATTTCAATTCCTTTAAAAAGTGTACTTGAAAGTATTTGAATGAAAAAACGCAAAACTTGTAAAAAAACAACAACAAAAACAGTGTACCGGTAGGAAATCCCTTCTTCTCTTTATAAAATATCGATTGCCCACTTAGTAAAATGGGGCTTACAAAGGGATGTCCCTAAGCCCTCAAAAACTTATCTCATTCCTTAATAAACAATCTCCCCACTCTTAGATAAACCATCTATCTATTTCTATTATCTCTTCCCTACATAAGACATCGCATCTTCCCTAGATAGAACATTTCCCCATCGCTTTGTAAGCCATTTCTTATTCCCTCGATAAAGAATCTCTCATTTATGTGATAAGCCATCTCTCATTTACCTTGATAAGGCCAGAAATTTGTCAATAATCGATTCGTCCATATCTTGATTCCCTATTCCCTTGATAAACTAACGTGCCATAACCTCTTGAGAAAGTATCGCGCCTTCTCTTGACGGACCATCCCTCCCGCTTGACAAACCATCTCTTTCTTTACATTGCATCTTCTTCCAATGATACATTTGTCCCGATTCCTGGCAAAAGGCTCATATTGTCCTCACACTTCTACAGTAAAAAAATAATATACCAAACCTTGGACGTTGACCCTGGTAAGATAGGCTGTTGGAGAAGCCCTCTATATTTACTCTAGGAGTGGGAGGTTGCAGATTTGGCGTCGCTGACCGCTTCGAGTGCTAACTTTAGGTCTTTGAGTGCGTGCCAAATCTTGAACCCCCACCACCCTCCTCAGATAGATATTAGTCATGTAGGTCCGACTTTTTCAAGCCATCCATGTATGCAACTATTTCCAAAGCAAATCAATATATTTGAATTGCGTACATAATAAGCCCACTTATGTGTTTTTCAGATTCGTAAAGTATTTAATAATATCCTTTTAGGTTTTATACTTTATATGGAGGACATTTCCTGAGTTTTTACTCAAAGAGAACAGATGGGACCTCATTCCCGTACACATATAGACAGTTGTTATTGTTAATGACGTCGTTCTCATTGTGGACTCACAGCAAAATTGCAACAAGCGGTAAACGAATTGAGACAACAGCTTAGAAGAAAAGCCATGAAATCAAATACTGACAGGTTGCCAGGATCCAAGAAGATTTCAACATCTCATGCAAGAATGTGCCAGACTATATCTAACTGCGCTCTATAATCCACAGTTCTGGTAAAATAGACAATGAAATCTCCCAAAGAATTGGTAAAGCTGGTGCAGTCTATTACCAGGTAAGTAACTCAGTAAAAGAGACGACGGTGCTGGGTATGGATGCCGAGACATTATCAAAAGTGTTTACCTCCCTCCCCATCATAGACCAGGGCGCATCTGTTTAAATTAAGGTGTTAATACGGGGCAAGGTAATATTTTCGGGAATATCTTCGGGACAACTAATATAGCAATCGCTGAATGCATAAATCCATTGTTCAAAACTACGCGCATTATTAGGTTTCTGAATAAGCAAGAATGCCAAGGAAGTAATGGGGTTGAATAAAGTCTACCTTATCCAATATTCTGAAATAAGCTCATCCATTAAACTATTTTGGAGAAATCAATGATTTTTGAAAAAAATGTTTAATGCACATTTAAGAAAAGATACATAATTGAAGAAAAAATGAAAAGAGGTTGTATTTTCTACATTTTTCGATCAAATTTTCCACTAGAGCTATTTAAGAAATTGGGTCAAAGACAAGTGGAAGAATTAAAACAACTCAGCCTGACATAATACTTTTCACAGATTTTTTTTCTTTTTTCGAAGAAAGAGGGCGGGAATTTGGGGTTAAGGCCCCGTGACCTCGAATTAAAAATTAATATATTTGTAGAGTTCAAAATAAAATTCTATAATAATTTTATTGGCTACTGGATAGAATTTTGAATATGATTTTTCAAAGGAAATTAAGCTATAAAAATATCATTGTAATGTCCATATTAATATTTTCTTTTTTAATCTTTTATTTTAAGAACTAATTTTTATAATAATAATAATTTTCTATAATTTGGATTATAGTGAGAGAGATGTCATTTATATTCAACTTTTCGAATAAAAGCCTTCGTACGATTACAGCACATTGACGTTGCATAGAAGTACCGGTACGAGAAAATTAACAATTTAGTTAACCCTCTCTGATTTAGTTTATTTTTACAAATCAACTTCCTTATTGGATAATCTCGAGATATACCGAATTTCGTTGAAATATAACTTACATAGCCGCTGGTTTGGCCAAATTAGCCGGAACAACCCGCCTAATAGTCGAATTCACATAAGTAATTGTGCCAAAATACCCATTTTGTTTTATCATTTTATTGTCTACAGAAATCTAGCTCAACAGATGTAGCTTTATATAGCGATATAAAATATAAAATAAAATCTCGAAGAGAAAGGAAGGCGCCCCAAAAGGAAACTGAGAGTATCATAAACGACTCCCCCCTCCCCACCTTCTCAACGCTCGCTCATGGAAACACTATAACACCGTTTCACATTTTTTTACCTCGTTTTAGCAAAATAATAATTTTACTGTTAAATTCTATTAAAATAAGCAACAACCAATTAAAACGTTAGGTAAACAGATAGAAAAATCCGATCAAAAGAGCAAAACTAACAATTTCGAAGTTATAGGTCCTTATTTCTCCGATTGACATCGCCTAAACGAAAATTACATCTGAACATTGTGGACGGATTCTGCTGGGTAACGAACTTGACCATTCAAATTAAACGAAAGATTCGTACCAAATTTCAACAAAATCGGGCCATTTTTGAGACGGTAGGAGACATATATATGTATACATATGTATGTATATATATATATAAATATATATATATATATATATATATATATATATATTCACTTTTTCTTGTTTCTTTTTCTGGCAGGGGGGGGGGGCGAGGTTAGCTCAGTGGTAGAGCGCTGGACTAATAAGCTGGAGGCCTGAGTTCAAATCCCGAGCAAGCACTAAAGATTTTTTCTTCTAGTGTCTTCGTTCATGGGTTGAATTCGGCCTCCCTGCCCGTCCCTAGGCCAACCCAGCCTTTAATTAATTAATTAATTAATAATGGGTACCTTGGTTGGTGCTAATGACTCTAGCCAGTCGAAGCAGCCAAGGGGAAAATCAGGCGGCCGGAGCATAGTACTGACCACACTATCTCCCTAGCGTGCCGTATGGTCATGAATCAGATACCTCTATAGTATCTGCCCCTCAGGGCCCTCGTGGCCTGTTACGGGACTGATTTTTTTTTTTTTTTTTTTTTTTTTTTTTTTTTTCTGGCAGGGGGTCAATAAAGTAGTACACACTTTTTTCACTTTAACTACTTTATTTTGTATGTTTCGCCCGACATGTTTCGTGCCTTTTCGCACCTCTTCAGGGGCTTTCCTTATCAGGAAGTCCTCTCGTCGTGTTGTCTAGCTTGAGTCAGGCGTAATACAGGCGAGTATTACGCCTGACTCAAGCTAGACAACACGACGAGAGGACTTCCTGATAAGGAAAGCCCCTGAAGAGGTGCGAAAAGGCACGAAACATGTCGGGCGAAACATACAAAATAAAGTAGTTAAAGTGAAAAAAGTGTGTACTACTTTATTGACCCCCTGCCAGAAAAAGAAACAAGAAAAAGTGAAAAAATATATATCGGGTCATCATTCACCAGAATTAATATATATATATATATATACATACAAATATGAACCACCGTTATATTCGTGATCTATAGGTTCTGAAACATGATGTTTTCTAGTCGGCACTTCAATATTGTGTCATGAGGTCAGTGGGATTCCTCCCTATGGGAGAGGGAGGAACCGCGATAACAGCAAAGAATGAGTCTGTGCGCATTAATAGTACATTGGCAGCCGCCATAAGTAATTTGCATGTAGACACTAGCTGTCTCCAGCTGTTTACTCGGGAGAGGAAGCCGAGTAATTCACGATTAGTAATCAATTATACTTGAGGTTTAAGTGAGTAAAGGAATACGGTATGCAAATCCTAAACTAATATGAATGTCTAAAGGCCGTATGCACTTCCTACAACATTGTGTGACTCATCCATTCCTTCAGGTCTGCTATACGATTTTCTATATATCTTATTGTTTGAAGATGTTATTTTACAAACTCACAAACATACACTTTGTGACCAGTTTTAGAAAGGTGCTCCTTAATTTTTGAGTTGTTACATTCTATATTTATTGACGAATATATCCGATTTCGGGGAGGGGGCTGCAGTCCCCTCTTATATAGGCCCATGCCTACAGGAAAGTTTTAACTACCTTAAGGTTGAGCTTAGCCATGGTCTCTTATAGCTTTCGGAAGGCAAGCTCTATCCATTTCCAGCCGAGATTTGGCTGAATTCTGGGAGCTCGGGCTTACCATTAACATCTTAAGGGCAAGCCATTTCACTCCTGAACGATATTTATTCCTTGTAGTTTTATTGCCACATTATGAGGGCATTCGTAGGTGGATTTGCTTTAGCTTCTTAGATCTAGTGATAACTAAAGCTGGCAGGAGAATGGCTATTCTAGTGCAGTTTATCTAAATGTGCACGTTCCCCTCGAGCCCTAAAATAGAAGATGACTATTGTGAAGTGGCCACGAATAAATTCACAACCAACTGGGTTTACTTATATTTGGAATGTTACCAATCCTTGACACATATATTCGGATTGGGAGAATCAGCTTTATTCTCAGTTAGAGTAGTTTAATCTCAGTTAAAGTGTAAATAAAGGTGCGGTAAAAAGGGGTGGTTCAATGTAATTGTAAGGGAGATTTAATAATATATATATATATATATATATATATATATATATATATATATATATATTTATAATCAAAAAGATATCTGTCTCTCTCTGTATATACATATATCTGTTCACGCTCTTCACACCTCAAAATTGGTCCGAGTTTTAAAAAAAATGGGGGTAACAATACTCTGCGTTAAACAAATGTTCAAGATTCGTAACCAGCAAACTTCACCTCCCGAAAAACTGTTCCATAAGCGAAATTCACTCGAAACACCTTATAAAGCGACAAATTTTGAGTACATAGTTTTTTAAAATTTTTATTCGCATTTTAAAAAGCAAAATCCAACAAAATTTGTATTTTATCGTGAAAATTAGGTAAATGAGTGTGATTTTTGGATTTGGGCCCTCAAAAACAACGATTTTAAAATGTTTCCAAATGTTCCACATTTATCCAAACGAAGATTTATAATTTTTTGAATTGCCTTTGATGGATAAGTACGTATCAAAAGCATTTATTTTAATAGCGAATATGATTATTTTCATAATTGTTATACATTCACGTAAATATTTTAAGTAGTATAGAATTAAGTAATAAATTTCAATGGCGCCAGCTCAATCGGGGAAAACAGAGCTTGAAGTTAAAGAACTTTTCTTTTAGCCCGATAAACCAGAAATATTATGCGTTCATACACAAAGTTGTTGAAATCATTGTTTGTTATATATCGTTTCTTATGAGATTCCAGACTTAACGTGATGTAGTGAGATATTTCTGCTAACACTCTTTTAGTTCGTTAATGAGATTTGCCTAAAAATCTCGCTTTTCTTAGAAATTTCTATCCAACGGGGATTTAAATTTCTTTACCTGGATAATACATGTACGAATTAAGGATATTTTCTTATTCCAAGAATTCCAGCAAACATAGCAGGGTTTTGAAGAAATATCAAATAACAGACACATTTTATGCAATACATAATTTTTTGTCATTTTAAACTTTAAGCCCGTAACCATTAGCCATTTTCATATCATCCGTTGTAGTACTGCCTTAATGTTTCTTCTTGGATTTCAAGTAAACTTGTTAGCTGTTTAGATTTTATGTTCTCTGAACCCAGGTATTTTCTGAAATTACAATAGTTATTTTCCGTTCTCTTCCCAGTCTTGTGAAGGCATATCGATGGATACATTTGAACTCGGCAGTCATGTATCCAATAATGAAAGGGCAAGAAATAGCTCCGAGGTTAGGCCTAGTTTCGCCACTGTTGTGGTTTTATAACACAAGGCCCTCTACTTAAAATTAGCAACACCTCCGGGTAGTAGATCGTCGAACTGGATGGCCGATTGAGCTCTGAAAGATGCCAAGAACCTGGGGAGTGCGTTAAAAATTGGCGTTTATGTATTAATAGTTGGATGTAGTTAGATGGTATTTCCAAACGGCTAATAAAGTGGTACAAAAGAAAAAGAAAGTACTATTTTTTGGCATATGCCACATAAATACGAAAAAATGAATACACATGATTGGTCAGAAACATGTGGAACAGAATAAAAACATTTTTGTTTAATAATAATAAACCCATTATTTATTATATATAGATAATGCTCCGCATCTAAAGCGAAGAGCATTCAATACCTTGTAGTAAGCTGATGTAGGCGCTGGATTAAACGATGCCACTCCAAAATATTAGCTCAGACAATTAGGCAAGTATTGAGGTATGAATAGTCAAGAAAACAAAAATTGAATAAATTACTAGAAAATAGATTAAAAAATAATTTTTAAGTTAATAAGTTAAGTTAACTTTTGAATTAGTTGAGTGATTTATTTATTTATTTTTACTGTATCATTATTGCAAAAAAAGGTGAAATGGATTCTTCTGGTTATTGTATTGTATAAACCTATTAACCAAAAGAAAACCATAACAACGCAGAATAACGGATGCAGCTGTTCCATAAGCAGTCAGCAACGCTCCTAGTGGCGTCCATATCAACAAAGAACCCAACTTTGGCGGCTTAATTTGATTTGTACGATCTAAAGAGTAAACCACAATTCCTAATTAATCGATTCTGTTTGTTGTTCCTCAAAACACGTTCCTCATTGGTGGGGATCTCGCGTATAGTATAACGGCCGATACGTGCTAATTAATAATCTAATTAAGTAAACCCCTCCTTATAAGGGGCCGGTTTAGTTAATTTTTACAACACATCTTTCTCTTTAAAAATCCTTTAAGTATAACGAGTTTCGTTTAAATATAACAAACATTGCGGCCATTATTAGCAAATTAGTACTTGGTCTCCAGAGTAAACCTACCCGATTTTGGTGGTTAACAAACTCGTTCAATTGTTTGCTAGGTGAATGCTATACATAAGTTTTCGTAGCAAAAACAAGCTTATATATCTATATCTATCTATCTATCTATCTATCTATCTATCTATCTATCTATATATATATATATATATATATATATATATATATATATATATATATATATATATCCGAACGAGTGATATTGAGAAAGCCTCTACAGTTGTCGGAAACAATCTACGAATTTCCGTCAGTGAGATTGTCACTGGATTAAATTCTTCCCAATCGAACGTTTTTAAACATCTGAAGGAAGCTGGAACCGCCCGTCATTACGTGGAATATCCACTAGTGATTCCTGACTTAAAAGAAATGTGGAGGAGCATTTTATGGCAAAAACAGTGACGGACAGGAAAAAATGAATTCTGTACCAAAAAACTAGAATCAGGAGAAATTCCTGAAACAGCACCGCTAGCAATGCCTATGATCCTGTTTTAGCGGATTAATGATCATACTCTGTTTTTGATGAAAGTTGAAGGTACTCATGCCTGGGTTCCTTCTATGAAACCAAAGTGTAATTAGTACTGTTTACTGTTCCCAATTAGGCTAAAGGAAGCAATAGAAGAAAACGACTATATTTCGGCCGCAAACCAAAGAGCCAGAAGGGGCGTGGCCGGTGGGGAGCTAGGCATTCCCACACTTGGGCTGGATGCAGCGCGTGCGCACTACCTGGTTCTTTTGTTTTCGTTAGGGCTATAGGCGGATCATCATCAGACAGTGGTTTTGTGAAACAATGAATTATGATCCTTCCGAGCCTTTGGACGTTTCCTCCTACCAGGCAATGAAAATGTCTTCCCTTAAAATGTATATTTATAAATAAATAAATATTAGGACTGCTGAAAACTTTCATGAAAAAGAAAGCTTTTAAAAGTTCTTTAAGAGTAGTAATGCATTCCTAAGGACAATTTCTTTAAATACTCTAAATTATTACATTTGTACGCTCTATGAAATCGTTTTTAGCTATGATAAAATATCACTACTTCATCTAAAATATATACGTAAAGATAAGAGTGTAGAATTGTGGCAAAAAAAAGATGGGATGAATCCACAAAAAGGCCGACATTTGTATAACTTCATTCCAGAAATCGATAAACCAAAAGGACTAACAATCCACTCATACAGACTGACTCAGCTTCTAACAGAACACGGACAAGTAAATTCTTACCTCCACAGATTTAAAATTAGAGACTCAGCCACATCTCCTTGTGACGAATATACGGAACAGACATACATACACCTCATATATGTCCTACCGATGACTACAGACAGGAGTTGGAACGTGTGGTTACAGGAGCTGGAAACCAGTGGGCGGCGAGTCCTGCTTTACTCAACTGAAACTTCAAGGGAACTTTGAAAACCTTCAGCAACCAGATCAGTGGAGATCAAAATCTTCAAAGATAAGAAGAATAACTTCATTTTACTTATTTATTTTTATTTAATTTTTATTTTACACATAATTTTCATATTAATATGATTTCATTTTCATTTATTACTAATTTCATTTTAGCGCGGTTCCTCCCTCCCCCATAGGGAGGAACCCCGCTTATAGGGTTGATACAATGAAACAATCCGGAAGTGCCGACTAGAAAATTTCGCGTTTCAGAACCCCTAGAGACCGAAAATAACGGTGGTTCAAATTTGTATATATATATGTATATATTTATTTATATATATATATATATATATATATATATATATATATATATATATATATATATATTTGTCTGTTCGCTCTCTAGCTAGAAGACAAATGGTCCGATTTTGATGAAATTTGGTACAAAAATCCTTCGTCCAATTTGAAAGGTCAAGTTCGTTAACCAGCAAAATCCGCCTACTGGAAGATGGCGTTTGGGGCGAAATTCGCGCAAAAAAAATCGTAACGCTTACGTTTTTGAGTTCATAAGCTTCTAAGTACTCGTTTTATATGATTCCTGGGCTAGGAAAACGAATGAAACCATTTTCAAGGCGATAGATTTAACCGTTTTCGAGAAAATTGGAAAAATATTTTTTGAATACCGTTTTTGGTTTGGGTACTTAGAATCATGGGATTCAGTTGAAACATTTTCTGCATGTTCTACTTTCATCAAAACTAATATGTTGAAATTTTGGTTACGTTTGGAGTTAAGGAAGGGTTAGAATAAAATATTTTATTAACAGACTTAAAAAGTTTTGGTAACTTTGTATATTTTCCTTAATATCTCGAAAAAGGTTGAGAATCTTGGTAAACGAAAGAATACCATTAGAAAGCTTACTAAATGCTCTACAAAAAAGGTTCTGATGAAAGTTTTGATTAGGCGATGTCATTCGGAGAAATAAGTGCTTAAAACATTAAAGTAATTGATTTTGCTTATTCGAACTGTTCTTTTTGTCTGTTTTTATTCCTTGTTATTTTTTAATTGCTTATAGTTGGATAATGTATTTTACAATAAAACAGATTAGGCAAAATAAGAAAAACAATTCATTGTTAGAAATATAGCTTGCCAAGAGAAAAAGATTCGTTGACGTCTTTTGAATATTTTCAATTGCCTTTATGCTGTTGGTTTTTTTATTTTATTTTTTAATTGATTTTATCTGTAGAATTATTACTATAGTAAAAGAACACAGGAATGCGTGAAAATATTTGATATTTTCCAATTCATTGAAACGTATGAAATGAAGTATCGGTAGAAGAGGATTCTAGGGTCTTGCGGACCTGACCCCAGGTATAAACCCTTTGAACAAAGGCCGAGGAAAATATTATCTGTTTCTATTCTATGCTTTTCAAATGAGAATAGGGATATGAACAGGAACCGGGGTCTCCCGTGGTCTAATGGCTAGCGCCTTGGATTCATAAGCGGGAGATGGTGGGTTCGATTCCCAACCTCCGGCAGGAATTTTATCATCCCACGGCTCGCTGGTGAAATTCTTCGCTACACCCTGGATGTCGGCGCTAATGACCTAGATGTAGATGTGCCGTAAAAAAAAAAAAAACTGGAACCGCGCTAAGATGACGCAGTTCCTGCGAGTCGGACTTTATCTTTACTATTCAGTTTAATTATTTTGGAATATTATGCCCAATGCATGGGGCATGTAGTCAATAAACGGCCCACCTCAGGGTTACTGAGGTAAATAAAATGGTTTTTGTACCCACTAGGATAAATGGACTTAATTCAAGTGTAATTATTAACAAGTATGAGCCAAATATTATGCGTAAATTAAAGAAGTTTGTACATAATATAAGGAAAAATAAATTCTTAAGTAATTTATACAATAACACTTATTAATGTTAAGAATTTCTGCCACTTCCGCGTCTCTAAATAGTGAATGCCAAACGTTTTTTAGTTACTGATTTACAGCAAACTATAAATACTGCTTCGACAGACGGAACCAGGAAGCCGTCAGTGTCGACCCCCCCCCCCTTCCCGCCGCTATAGACGGCGAGGGGTCATGGTGCTAAAAGCAGAGCAGTCATTTCTGTTACAGCGTATATTTGTCTCGTTGTGAATGCGAAATAAAATGAAATTCAGTAATTTTCTTTTCTTTTTCGACCCTGAATACTGTAAAATCAACTTGACCCGGCTTCTCTTCTTACAGATATTTATTCTATGTTCTTCATTACTGTTGAAGTGAAGTGAAATTTTTGTTTAAAGCACGTAGAAAAAAGGATTTTTTTTTCCTTTGCAAATTTCTTTAATAAACATGTATGTATACATAATTTCGTATCTATCTATTCTACATCACAAATAAAATAACTAATTTTTTTTTCTTAGCTGACCCTTATTTTCCCCAATGTATTCTGCACCTTAGCTCGTTATTAAGGGGTAATCTAGAAAATTACATATTTTTTCTTAGAAATTGTAAATAATAATTATATTTTGAAAATAAACCTTTTTTATACAAAAATATATATGCCTTCAGCATTTAGCCAATTCCTTCGTACACGTTCTTTCATCATAGAAGAGATGAAGATGAATATCATAATTATATCAATTACCATGCATTAAATATCTTATAATAGAATATTTTCGTGTAAGCTGTCTCAACATTGTACTTCCTATTGTTAAAAATATATTAACATTATCTTGGGCAACCGCCATAGAATACACCGGTTCCCCTTAATCACCAAAGGTAAGCAACGTAGGGTGTGGCCGTACCTGAATGTGTGACCGATCACTTGTTTTTGCCATTATAAAAAGGGGTGGAAACCTATTGATAGCCCGGCGATAATAGCCAATTTGTTGATAAGCCGTAAAAAACATTTTTCTTTATTATTATTATTATTGATTATTTTATGCATCGCTTTGGTAGCGATGTGCATTTTCTTCAATACGTTTCGGTAGAGGGCAACATAAAATGGTCTGTTAGCTCATCTTATCTTTAAATGAATCTACATTTTTCATATATTTGCTATGCTTTTGTGAGAAAATTTGGCTTGGTATTCGTTCAGGTGTTTTGACGGATTTTTCTTTAACTCCACGCCTATTTGGTATAATTATTTCAATTTATTGTCGTGCACAAATATACAAGATTTTTGCCAATTACCAAAAAACCTAGATACTCTCGCATAATATAATTCAATTTATTAAGGTTTTTAATAATTTTATTTTTTGGAATTTACAACAATGTATTAGATACATTTCTAGTAAATTATTGCTAGAAGGTTTTTAATCTTAATATTCAAAGTTAAGCAACATTTAACACTTCCATTTTTGTTCATATTAGTGAATCGGTAACTAGAAAAAGGTACATAACAGGTCTCACTCGTCAAATGTACAAACATTTCCCCTTTTCAAGCGTATCGAAAATTTGTATATTTTACTTTCGATTTTATGTGGAAACTCTGCTTTTCATTTTTTGGGTGCACCGACTACCGAAGGCATTAGCACCATTTTGTATACATTCTTTTTTAATAAATGAAGAAAGGATTCTTAATTAAGAGCATTTAATCTAAACCGGAAGTATTCGAACTATTCGTTCCTTTCTTAAAATATAATGCATCTACCCTTAGTTCTAAAAAATAAACTAAAAAAAAAAATCCGTCCCGTAACAGGCCACGAGGGCCCTGAGGGTAGATACTATAGAGGTATCTGATTCTTGACCATACGGCACACTAGGGAGATAGTGTAGTCAGTACTATGTTCCGGCCGCCTGATTCTCCCCTTGGCTGCTTCGACTGCTAGAGTCATTAGCACCAAGGTACCCATTAATAAATTAATTAAAGGGTGGGTTGGCCTAGGGACGGCCAGGGAGGCCGAATCCAACCCATGAACGAAGACACTAGTATATAAAAATCTTTAGTGCTTGCTCGGGATTTCAACTCAGGTCCTCCACCATACCAGTCTAGTGCTGTACTACTGAGCTAACCTCGCCCCTCCCCCTTAATTCTTAACCAAACGCTAAATCTTTCGCTATTTACGTGCAACAGAAAGTCTTCAATCTCAAATTAGCACGAAGTCTAAATATTTACAAACATACTTCACCTCCGATTTAACTATATCACCGAGTTTTGTGTGAAAACTATTCTCAAAAATGGTTAGTGATATCTCATTGAAAGATAAGCCTATTGACGTAAAACCGCAAGTACTATAATATTTGCCTTGAAAACAGTGTTAGGAAAGCGGACTCCGTTCTGTTGTCGCATTTTGTTGAGTCATATTTCAATAAAATGGAGTTTTATCTTGCACTCTGTCTTCTTTGGAGACGTGGAAGGTGGGGCGTAATATATTAGAGAACAAGTAATTTGTAGGAACATCAAGAAGGGTTAATGCCTAGAACAAACTCTGCAAAGCTACCTCAAACACTGCTAAATAAGGCAAGGATAGTTGTTTTGTTTTTTTCGCTGGTCGAAAACCTTTCGAATAAAATACATTCGAAAATTATACTGTCCAGCATTAGCCTCAATGGGGAACTCAATAAACGCCGGTAAAAGGAGACAACTTAATATGATCTATTTACTAGTTTACGCCATCTCAGGATTGGCCATTCACGTCTGGCACAAACTTACATTATTTCTACACTACGTATTCATAATGCAATACAGACTTATCCATTGTGGCAAAGTCTAAACTCAGGAAAAATGGTAACCCTACAATTTGATCGGCTTACTTTTAGATGGTAGCCAGTACCTTGATGACGGTGACCTTATTAAATACCTTATTCATATATACAAGAATTTTTAAAAAGGAAAGATAACCACAGCGATTAAGTGAAATTGATTTCTTGTTGTTGTCATACCTGTTGGTGGGGACCATTGTCACTGGTTTGGGTGAGCGCTTTCGACGTCATTATCAAGCCACTGTTGAGTTAGTACTGAATTTGTTTTTTGGATTACAAACCAAATTCAGTACTAACTCAACAGTGGCTAGATAATGACGCACTTACTTGGAAAACCCTCCCCCACAGTACTCGCACCGATGCCAGTGACGACGGTCTCCATCAACAGGTATGACAACAGTATATTTACTGGCGGACCTAACCCCTTAGATGATTTCTTGTTAATTGATTCAACAAAAATATACTCTCTTTTTGATGGGTTAAGGAACAGGACACACATAACTTCTGACACTAACAAAAAATAATTGGTGACAGTTTTTCTTTAACAAAAGACAGACAATTATTGGACGCAATCAAATATATAATGGCAAAAAGATATAGTTTTATCACCAAATGGTGAAAAACTGAAATAAAATAATAATAATGATCTGTGTAACAAACCAAAAATGCTCAGTATGAAACGCACAGAGCAGACAGAGATTTAACTACTGCAGCTTAACGTTTTTGCATCTATTTGTTGTTGAATACTAAAATATATTAGACGAAGGAATTAATCTGATTTTTTAATTGTCCTACATCGAAACCAATTTGTAACAAACATTGAAAGTGAAAGGAACAAGATTATTCTCTATAAGTAACCTAAAACTGGGGATGTGACTTATAATAACCCAGTGCCTTCCTGATGCGGGTTAGGCAATCCCGTCAGACATTGCTCCGCCAACTCTCCACAACCACATAAGGGCATTCTTTGGCGCATGCGTCTAGTCATACTGTCAGTAGACAGTCCCTTATTAATTGTCCATTGTTCGATTTATGGAGTCAACCATTATCAAGCCACCATCCCATTCGTATTTATAAAAGCCGAAACATATTCAAGTTACTTGCAAATTGACTTGCCTGCAAACAATTTTCAAGGTTTTTTATTTTTTTCTCCTTTATTTGCTGACTTACCTCCATGGCACGGAATCCGAACTCATGTCCTTGACGTTGTTTGAGGGGTGTCTGTCCGTCTGTCGGTCCGGTGCGTGGAACTATTGCTGGCCCAAGACTGGCTCGAGTTGGCCCCCTCTTCTCGTCGCCCCTCTTCCCTACCTTTGGATATAAATAATTCCTATGTTTACAAGAGTATTCTTCATGCAAATATTCCAACGAATTTATGGGAATGTGCAGAATTAAAAGCAGCCAAAGCCCATTAATAGAACTCGCCGGGCCTTTTAATGATAAATTCTCTTACATTCTCCTTCATGAAAAATATTAACTGTACTGCTGCCCTGAGAGCTATTTTAATTTATGCATCCATTGTCTTAGGATACTGTAAAAAATGAAAAAAATAAAAAAACGTAATAAATCCTTAGAATAAAATTTTTAGTTCTAAAAACATCAATATAAATCTAATAATGTTTTAAAAAAATATTGCATTCATTTACAGAAGGAATTACTTGGCTGATGTCGATTTAAAATGTTATTAGGACAATCCCTGACAAATACTTAATAGATCATTATCGATACTATCAACTAGATACTGAAAATGACAGGGGTCATATTCCGGGGAATGGTATATATCATGCTTCGTGGCGAAAAAAAAACAAACAAACACAAAAACTATGACCGCAATCGTTTTAACATATATATATATATATATATATATATATATATATATATATATATATATATATATATAATTTCAGACGATAATGGTGATGTCTCACACACTTTTTGCTGCTTGAAGGAGCCATTCTGAACTGAACGTCACACGATAATTGCGTCCCACACTAGGTACACACACTTTTACCACAGTTCCTGCCTCCCTCCATAGGGAAACGATTTTCATTTGTTTTAAGCTGCTATAAATTTCAGATACAGGGTAGGCCCCTCTATCTATGGAATTTTTCTTGAACTAACTGGACAACAGACAGTTCATAAGAAAGTGGTCAAATCTTACATAAATCTGCCGTCCAGTTAGTTCGAGCTGTCTTAGTTACTTTTTATAACAATTATATTTGTAACAGCCAATGTTCGAATATGCCGCAGATACCTCCTTTCTCACCTTAATCCTGCCTAATTAGCTGATAATTAGCCGAAAAATTAGTCAGTGGTAGTGATAACACCTGTTGATTGGCATCTCCTCAGCACGCTCATCGCAGATCTACTGGATCAATAGACGCCTCTATCTTTTGGAGTTTGAGCATTCCGCAGGATCTGCGGGAGCTGCAGTGCGAGTAGTACATAGCGAGCCTTCTTCTTCTGGGTCATTTATTACTACTAACTATTAGTGTTGGTAGAAGCCGGTAACCTCCCTAGCGGTTGCAGATCAGCCAAAGAGTCCGAGCCAGAGAGCGGAGAACTATCAAGGAGATTCTTTACTAGGCTCGACGTCATAGCTTCTACTATCACCATTGGACTATTTAATTATATTTATTTTTACTTTGCCAGAAGCATTTATTTTTAATTTCTGAAGAAATAAATTATTGTTACTTTATTATAAATTTTTAGGATCTTCTGATTTCTTGACCACCATCCCAACAGATTAAAGTAATAATATTTATTTATAAAATAATAATATTATTATTTCATAAATAGTATTTTAATTCAATTGTTATAAGAATAAGATTGACAATGTATCAAATATACAAAAATCAATTCTTATATACATTTCATGAGACTCATACTTGAAAGTATTGAATTGAAAATAACATCAATAGATAAGTGAAAAAATCTAAAAATGTAGAGCTGATAGAGAATAACTTCATTTCATATTTATATTCAGCAACCCAAATGTAAATAAATCCCGTTCTGAAATCCCATACACAAAAAAAAATTTTAAGTTTATTGAGGTTGACCTGCAATTTTTGTAATGGATGAAGATTTGAAAAATTCTTTCATGAGACTAACCCCAATATTCCTTCGTTCCTAAAACGTTCATCTTTTCATGATAAGGCGTCATAAAATAAAGTTTTTTTTTGTTTTTTTTTTTTGCATTTAATAATAATTTATTTATTATTTAATGACTTTTCACAATAGTTTTATATGTTACAGTGTATTAATTTATTAAATACTATAACACTACAAGTATATATTAACAGCAAAAAGTTAAATTATTATTATTATTAAATTATAAATCATTAAGTTTATAAAATACTCAATTAAATTATCCCTAAATAACGTAGCCTCAAAATAAATATACTAACATATATATATATATATATATATATATATATATATATATATATATATATATATATGTAGGCACATATTTTTAATAATCCAATTATATAAATAGTTTGATGAGCATGTGTGTAATTTATTATTTTTTATTATGTAAAAGCATTTGAGATTATTATTTTTATTTATTTGAGCGCCACAATAAGGGCGATTAGCTCTTTTAAATATTAAGAATGCCCACAACTAATACAATGTATTAAAAAACTGGCACAAAATTATATATGGATTTGAAAATGATAAAGTAATAATGAAAATATATGTTTCTAATTAAACAGTTAAAATATATGTTTTATTCGCTTTGTATAACACATAAATTATTTTTAACTCCGCAGATAGGTGAAAATAATTTTTTTTTTTTTTTTATATTATAAAGTGACAAGTTGAAAAACTGTGATAGGCAAAACAAAAGTGTTTGATAAACGGAAATGGCCTGCGGGCCAATGTTTCGAGCCCCCTGCTGTAGGTTTAAATGTTCTTATCGGTCACACATGTACTGAGTATAAATGACCGTTTGAGAAAGTCCGAATCTAATTTGAATCTAGTTGTCCTTGCACAAGACACACACTACTCTATAAATAAAGTACAATCATTTTATTTTTATTTTGATCCGCCTTGATTCAATGTGAACCCCTGCCTTCTTGCGGCTCCCCACTCTTCACTCCTTCACTCCTACAAAACCACACAAAATATATTAATAACCATTTTGTATAAATATATGATGGTTTTCATACTACTCTGTCGCTAAACTTTCACGTGCATAACACTACAGTTCATTCAGTTACATAACTAACTATAAAAAAATTATTTGTCAAAATAATTAGTTGAGCGAAATGAAGTAGAAGCTGATCTCATTTCAATGCATTACTAAGGCAAGCAACTAATAAAATAGAATTATTTGTTATTAGTCTTATGAAATTCTTCAGCATTTTTTATGCAAGCTTAGGATATTTTCTTCTGATAAGTCACTTCTTCCCTCCTTTATATATTTGTTGGAAAACTCATGACATTTTTTCCGAATTTTCTTCTCTTCCCAGAACTTCTTCATTCTCTCCTGATCTTTCTCTGATCTTCTGATATTACCAATTTTGGCCTGATTTTTGGTGGATTCTCTTTGAAATATAGTAATGATTACTATTCCGGCATAATAATTATTATAAAGTTACATTTACCAAATCATATTTGTTATACACTAAATGTAAAGGCAAACAAAAATATTATTAGCTCCTAATAAAAAAAATAGACTAATTTTTTAAGCTTTGTCGATGAGCTATTTGAGAACAGGCGAGTTGCCTAATATTTTGGCCACTGAGTTTTTTTATTAAATATTCCTCTTTTAAGGATGTTTTTTGTTCTCTTAAGCCACATAGACCTTGACGTCATTTTTCCTCGCCATCTCGCTATCATTTGTCACTTTTTTCCGAGATTTTATGCAATAAACATTTTAATAATTTACACATCTATAAACTATAAGTTATTATTATGACTTTTTCGATTTGTTGGTCATTAATGAATTTCAATTTATTAGTGGATATGAGCTTTTAAGTCTTTAAATTTTAAGACAAAGTATTAAAAAGACAAGAAGAAAACAAAATAGCATTGGGAAAAGTGGTAATCAAAATAAATGTAAATAGAAGAAGAAGAAAACTGACAAAAAGGAAATAAATTGAGAGATGAGAAGAAACGTTATGGCTACTATACGACAAAAGAAACACTGACCTACAATGAATATGTTTCGGGCTTAAAAATACTCAATTATTATGTATTTTCACCCCCTGAGTTCAAAAATCACCTCGAAAATGACCAATTAGCTCTTGTTTTTAAGATACAGTAACATGTCACTTTTTACATGCTCAATTTTCACTTTGTTGAGAAATTTAGTTTTTGGATGTTGGTACACCTGTTAACTGACAAAACCAAACGTTGTACAGCTATTTCGAGGTTATATACATGAATGAGATATATGAAAACATGAAAGCCCCCCTCCACTCAATCAAATATGCTGAACACAAGTGGAAAATCTGTGGTCATCGCTATACTTTTAGGAATGCAACTGGGGTACACTAAATACCCCAGTTAGCTGCTTTTTATGTATGTGGGACAGTAGGGATAGGAAATCACATTACATTCAAACAGACTGGCCTGCAAGAAATCTTGGTCCTAGTAAAAAAAATGTTGTTGCCCTGACTCTCGTCGACCCGAAAGATATATTTCTTAAACCGCTACATATAAAACTCGGTTTGATTAAAAACGTTGTCAAAGGCATGAACAGAGAAGGAGAGGCCTTTAGATATTTGAGGGAAACATTTGCTTTCTTAAGTGATGCAAAAGTTAAGGAAGGTGATGGTTGGGCCACAAATTCGGGATCTTGTGAAGGATCCTTCGTTTGACGGAGTTTTGGAGGGGAAAGAAAAGGAAGCTTGGAATGCGTTCCAGGGAGTTATTAAAGGTTTGTTGGGGAACGAAAGAGAAGATAACTATGTTCAGTTGGTGAGGATGCTTCTACAAAAATATCATGAACTTGGATGCAACATGTCTCTCAAAATTCATTTTCTCCACTCTCATCTAGACTTTTCCCCTCCTAGTTGTGGTGCGGCGAGGAGATGAACACGGTGAGAGATTCCATCAGGATATTTCTGTAATGGAACCAACATATCGTCGATACAAATGCAAAGTAACGAATGTGAAAAAATGCATCTTTCATTGTCAATCTTTACTAATTTCTACTGGACTCGTGTACGGCAAATTCTTGAATCTTAGATCACTCTATTAAAGGCAAAGTATTCCACTATCAAAAGGTCAAATCTGCCGAACATTTGTCTGTTCAAAAAAAAAGTTATGAATAAATGCTATTCCACTCTGAAAAGTGGTAATTTTCACATTCGATACTTTGCATTTGTAGCGACGATATCAGGGCCGTTGGAATGAATGAATGCTTGGAGATTATTGTTGGTGCGTGTGTAGGGATGCTCCACAACTCACCTACAAGAGACAGGCATGAAATCCACATGATGGTAATAATATCCAACCTCCCAAGTATTCTGCCAATAATTTTCAACTCTTAAGAAAATTTAACTACTATTTAATAAATCCAAATTAATTTATAATGTTGATGAATTGTGGTTTGAAATTTACCGATTTGCCTCAATTTGTTAACGTTATATTTTTTACCCATGGTATATCACAGAAACTAGAGCTAATAAATTTTTCCATTGTCATTTTCGTTTTTTTTTTTCAACTCAAAATTAGTAAGATTTGACTCATGAAGTGAAGGAAACATTACAAAAATATTTTTTTGTTGGCCAGTGTAATGAAAGTTCAGTGAGAATGTATAAGTTTTCTAGTCTTCGGCAATTTGTAACTTTTTATTTTATGTATAGACGTTTTTTTTTTCATTTTATACATAAAGATTTTGTTTATTCATTATGTGCATATGGATAAGTAAAGAATGATTAAGTCTCTGTAAGAACCAATACGGAGTCGGGTTAAAACAACGTCTTCTGCTGGATGGCCCATCTACAACTGTTTGTTTAAATTGTCACAGTTTAAAACAGAAATTTAAGCTAATAATGTAATATTAACAATTTAAGTATATAATTTAAAGCACTGATTTCATGAGAGTTAAGGCACCAGAACTTCTTGAATAAGGGCGTGGGTTCGCTTTCCACTAGGGTTGTCTCTTTTTTATTTGAAAAAAAGGCATTGCTCTATCTTAGCAAGAAGAAGCCTGCAAGGAGACATTTTTTATTTACTCTTATTGTAACTAACACTTATGATAAATTATTCTAATTTATTTGTGTGTGTGTGTGTGTTATCACTCCCGAAGACATCACAGAGCATAATATTGACTTTATTGCTGCCTCAGAAAACGAACGAAAGAAATAAAAATTTCCCCAGATTAATGTTTTTTTTTTTTTTTAGGTTTCTATTAATTGTTACGAATTCCATGTAAGCATTTTTCAATAGTTTAATTTAAATCGTCAAAAATTTTCTTCTAAATATAATCATGCATTAGTAGATACCGTTAATAGGTATTTCAGCAAAGGATTCCAGGTTGTTATAAGATAATGCACTACAGGTTAGTAAATTGGTCCACTATAAACGAAATTAAGTCCAAAAGAAGAAATGTATTTATGTGTATTAGATGTGTGCATTCGGCCATTAGTAATGTTTGATTATAATTAAAAACATTTATCTAGTCTGACTGGGCTATGATAAGGTTGAGCTGAATAAATGTCTGTAATATAAATACAGGGTTTTCCACAGGAGGCTCAATGGACGTGAGCGTTAAGGTTTGCGCATTCCGTATTTAAGATAAGGCTTTTCGTTCAAACATCACCCCTATCCTGGCTAGAAAAGAATTATAAAATGTAGAAAACTCGTCCTAAAATCGTTGGCATGTATTAGTGGACGTTTAGATAAGATATCTCAAGTAAAAATTCGTTCCATAAGGTTTCTTTCGCGGAGTTCATAGGCATCCAGACATCGTGCCTTCAGATGATCCAAAACGGTCTATTTGGAATAATTTAATCCCGCAGCTATCTCACTGTCAGTACATCACTCGGGCTCGTCCTTGGAGGGACTGGGTAAACCGGTACTCCTCCTCGGTACTGAGGGGCGTCGCCATGCGCCACCGAGCGGGTCCACACGGTTGCGGATAGTGGCACGGGCTACAGATATGTAGCCTAGGGGCTTTATGCCTTCCCGGACAGCTTGGCAATTACAGGCACGGGTCCTGCCCTCCCTGAGAGATCGGGATACATCCCCCCCTGTATCTCTCCTGGAAGGAAACCGTAGGGGGTGCTTTTAACACTTCCGGGCCAGTGACCATTCTGGTGCTAAGGGGCTCATGGCACCCTTGTTTTGGTCATGAGTTCCCAAAATGGTACTACGGTTGGGTTGGTGGCAGGAATCACGTTGTGGTTGCCTGTCGTGCGTAGTGGTCATATGGTTGGATGCTCCGCTGCAGAGTAGCCAGAATTTGGAGGTGTTCTGAATTGAGCGAGACTCATGCGCTCTGCAGAGGGCGGAAGCGACAATAGTAGGCGGCCCTTCCCGAGGGCCGTCTTGCGATCTCCCATGGACAGCGAAAGACCCCATGGGGGATCGCAGGGAAGCCCTCATCTCAGTGAGCGTTAGTAAGGATTGTGTGTTAAGGGAGAGGCTTAGTGAGGGCTCATAACGCTAAGTACGGGTCTCTTTCCGTTTCCACTTTCTGGCGCGCGCACACCTGTCAGTACATCACAGCAAACAAGATATCGTCAATATCGGTCTTATAGAACAAAATATCTAGACCTGAAGGGTGAAATCACTTTAAACGATCACTAACTAAACCATTTTCACCACTGGGTGAATCTTATTTGACGTTTGGGCTGCATCTTTCTTATTTTTTTGAAAAGATTTTTATTTAAAAAAAGAAAAGCTTAATGTATCTTAAATGGGCATTATCGTGCCTCTTGTTCGGTTAGCAGATACTGGACTTACATACCCTTGATAAATGCTAATTACGAATGCAAACACAGTTATTACATGACGGATTAAATGTATATAAACTAAAATAGCCTTTTTATTCATTATAATTTGAAAGAATTAAGATAAAACCTTAGTTCCAAAATCTCTAAAATCATTCAGGACAACCCTATAATTAACTACACTGTTTATATGATATTTAAATAGTAAAATAGATACTGCAGGACGCAATATTTATTTTAAGATTTGCAAAATTATTACATAAATATATTCTTTCTTTATTATTTGTAAGATTTGAAAAGGACGTTTTTTTTTTTTTTTTAAATCCTTCTGCACAAAGAAAAAAGTTTAGGAAAACACCTCCCCCCCCCATAAAAAAAGGAAAAAATACCTACTTTCTACTTTCTAAAGGAAAAAATCCCGAGCATGCACTAATGATTTGTATCTTCTAGCGTCCTGGACTGATACTAGACCAACCCAGCCTTTTATTAATTCATTAATGGGTACCAGCAACGGGGAAAATCGGGCAGCCGGAGAATAATACTGGCCACACTATCTCCATAGTGTGCCCTATGGTCATGAATCGGATACCTCTATAGTATCTGCCCTCAGGGCCCTCGTGGCCTGTTACGGGACTTATTTTTAAAAAAAAAATATGTTTAATTTAATCCCTCACTTCTGATAGATAAACGTTCTAGGGATGTATAAAGTTGATTACAAACTAACCAATTACCAAAATGTAATCAAAAGGAATTCATAGGGATCAAAGTACATCTCTAGCCCCATTCGGCCAGTAATCGTGAAAATGCATATAGCAATCAACTAAATAGCAATGATCAAGAAAACAGCTGCTTATGCATGTATGACCTGAAAATATATGCAAAGAATGCTGTTCAACTTTACCACAGTATATTGTGAAACAGTCTACTGATAGTATCACTAAGTCGTTTAATACATGTACCGTATTATGTGCTGGTCGGTGATGAATGTAAGCTTAGACTCGAATAAATTGAGTCATATTGATATTTCCATTTGCAGTAACAAATAACAATTTTGTAAAAATATGCCTAAGAAGATCTCAAATCCCTAAAGCAACTTTGAGTGGCGATAGGAAGAGTAAAAAAATAAATATGTACGAAGAAAATATCATTTTTCATTGATGTAAATGTTTTTCATTATAAGTTGTCAAAAACGTTGGATCGAATATTAAGAGCGGAATGACAAGTAATGCACCTCCCAAATGTTTTCATGGCGAAAATATATTTATCAAGCATTTGGTATTTCTATAGAACTGCTTCTGGGGAAGATTTGTCTCGTTCTCAGAAAAACAACTTGAAAATGTTCATAATGTCAGGCGAGAAACGCTTTAGCAATGTTCGAATGGATTTTCCACCACCAACCGTGTTACCGTTCCCTCGACTTGTGTAAAACTTTTGGGTGAGTCCAACTCGCTATGACTTATACACCGAATTACATTTGATAAGTAAAGATGGAATGGTTGGGATTCGGCTAAATAAACCTCAATATGATTTTACCATGCCCCTTGGGTATCCTTCCATTAACACCTTTTTCTCCTTTCCTGTCATAAAATGTCATAAACATCCTTTTGATCCTTACCGCCCTTTCTCCCACCACTTGCTGTTTCCAGTTACATATACCCCAGTAGATTCCTTTTTCCTTAGACTCTTTCACAATGGTTACTTAATTGCCAACCTTGGTCTTCCTCTGCCGCTCGGCATTTCCATTGGTATGTAGTATCTTATTTCTTTGTAAAATTAATTAATGTTACTATTAGCTACTATATTTGTCATTGGTATGTAGTTTCTTATTTCTTTGTAAAATCAATTAATGTTACTAATTACTATTAAAATCAATTATTGTACCTATTTACTTTTTCATTCTACTCATTCTAAGAATTTAAGACGATATGTTCTTTTATAAGTTAATTGTATCTATAGTTCTGTTACCTATCACAATTATAAATTTTTTTTTGTTTCAGTATTAATTTCTTTTTTTTTGTCATTTTAGCTGACGAAGGCTACCAATGAGTAGCCGAAACGTCTGAAATATAGATTTTTTTAAAACAAAATCATATTGAGGTTTATTTAGCCGAATCCCAACCATTCCATCTTTACTTATCACCTCGACGGCTAACTATCTAATCATCATGACGAATTCCATTTGTTTCTCAAGAATACATTATGCGTTATATTAAATGAAATTAAGCAATTTATCATCTTGTGGGCTTAAATAATTGTATTTTACCAAAGAATATAAGAAGTAGCTCACCTGTATTCAGAAGTACTTTCATAGGTAGGCTGTTCTCCTCCCATTCTGGTGATTTGCGTAAAGCTTTGATCTAGGATGTCCTCAGTGTTGGTACTCAGCTCTATCGTCCGCGATTCTCTGAATCCTTCAGTGTGTGCTTCTTGCTTGAAGACTTCTTCTACGTTGTTGTCATAGAATCCACTAGGTGTTGCGACCCTGAACTCTCTCCTCCATGCAGATTCCACGTTTTCGAATGGGGTCCCACTTTTCTTTACTTTCTCATACGAAGTCTCTACAAAAGAACGTTTTTGAAATTCTCCACTTATACTCGGAGTTAGTTTCATCCCAGGAAATGCTGTTGTGTCTGGGATAATGTTTGTATACCCGTCGGCTTTACTTTCATTTAGGCCGCTTGAAGTAATGTTTTCTGTCTCTCCAATTCCGAGTGTAAGAGATCTCAATTTTTCTGATTCTAGCCTTATTTTTTCAATAGATTCGTTCATCTCTACCTCAATGGAATCCTTGTTTTTCTGCAAAGCATCAGGCTTCATGGGATCTGCGTATATAATTTCAGCTTGTTTACATTCCTGTGCTCCCTCTTGAACAAATTGTTCCTTATTTTGTTCAAGAATTGATTGTCCCTCGGATTGTTTAAACATAGTGCAAACATTAGCTTCTTCCGTTTTTTTCTGTTGACTCTCTTGAAACTCCGTTGATATTTGATGATTTTCTGATAGAATATTTTCATTTCTAAATATATGCTGCTCTGATAGTGACCCACTTCGCTGTTTTTGTAGTTCAATCGACGATTTTCCATCTTCTCTAATTGGTTCTTCCTTTGACAACGATCTAGTTAATAGTCTATTTTGGCCAACTTTAATTTCATTGATAAAATCTGACGGTTTTTTTAGATCAGTTTTTTTAGAAGACCCTAATCGTTCAGAAACAATGTCTTGAGCATTTTTTACAAAGCTCGTTGGCACTGAAGTTGCACGTTCGAAGAATTCGCACTTACTTGTAAAATCTTCTTTAGCTTCGCTGGTTACTTCTCCTTTGTGGATATTTTCAGCTTTAATTGATTCTATTGATGTTTTTTCGTTTTTTTTAGTAGTGTCAGTTCCATAGCTTAACCGACTTTCATTGGCGCCATCTCTTTTTGTTGCGTATAAATCTTTTTGTTTGCTGAGAGAGAGTTGTTCCTCACTATGAGATCTGCAGTCTTCGTAGAATGGGTTCGTTGGAGAAGGAGAGAAGAAAGGATTGGTATCTCTAAATCCTTTGCCTCTATTTGTTTTGTTAATATCTAAATGTTCCGGCTCACACGATCTGGATCTCGCGATGTCATCTTGGAACTTCGATCTATGTGCTAAATCGTATTTCGACTCGGGTGGATCCCAGCCATATTTCTTTCTGCAGTTTTCCCAAAACTGGCGTTTTTCCTCTTGAGCCGTCGTTTTTCTTTGAATGTTATGTAGGTCGTTAAGCTGATTAAATATGGCACTTGTAGTCATAGGTTCGTTGTTTTGGTTTTTCTGCCAATATTGGTTTTTCTCTATCACTTTCTTTAGGTCACTCGGTGGATCAGTCCAAAAGGAACTCGATTTTTTTTTCTTTTCCTCCATTGTTTCCTCTTCTCTTACGGATTTGAGCTGTTCAATTGTGATTGATTCTTCTTTCAGTTGTTCTTTCAGAAATTTTTCCCGTCTTTTTTGTATTTCTGTGTTCCTCGGTATCCCGAAAAAGAAACCATGTCTACCTTTTTGGGTGGTCCTCTTTGTCGAATCATACTTCGCGCTGCTTTGTTGAACAGTTTTGTTGTAGCTAGTAATCAATTTCATCTCTTTCGCATCCAGTTCTTCGCCTCTATCTAATTTTTCCTTCACACATCTCAGAGCATCATCAAGAGAACTACGAGGAGAAACTTCAAGAACTACTTCATACTCCTTACGTTTTTCTGATTCTTCCTTTATTTCTTCTTTTTCCGTCACTTTTTGGTGCGTTGTCTTAAGAATTCTACTGGCGACTTCTTTGGGTGCATTCTTCTTCAAAACTACCATTGAAAGCCTTTTACTGGGATTTCCGAGGATAAACTGCAGTTCATCCTGAGTCAGCTTTGTTGTCTCCATTCCTTCTATTTCTATAATTCTATCCCCCGCTTCTAACAGCTCTGCAGCCACGCAGTTTTGATCAATCTAAAAAAAAAAAAAAATACACAGAAATAACTATTACGAGAACCAATATTTTAAACAATTTTTGATTATTTTCACACTAATTTGTTGTAATGCATCAAACAGGAAAATCAGAGAACCAGGTCTTCACCACAATTATAATAGGTTTTGATTTTCTTATTTAATTTTACAGTATATTAGGTTAGTTCATAACGTCCTGTTTATTTTTATAACGGCTTTCTTAAACATATTATGGAGTCAGAACCAATATTAACGATGGATCAGGTCGCAGAAAGGATTGACTCATCTGGTTGATGGAAACCTCCCACGAATGGCGAATGTCGACAAAATATAGTTTTATCATGTTAATGCTAGACCACTTACGACTCGAACAACGCTTCAAACAATTAGTGAAGTTATTTAAAAACTTCATACGCATTCTGTTTATTTCTCTGTCATAAACACAAGTGATTTTCACTCATTTAGCGCCTTCCAAAATTGTTTACAAGGGAAAAAGTTAAATTCTAAACACGATATCCGAAAAAAAAAGTTTCAAGTTTCTTTGCACCATAGCTAGGAATAGAAAGAATACCTGTAACATGGCGATTCATTGTGTAAAGTGAAAGAATGTAGGTATATCATTCATTTAAATGTTAAATAGTGTTTTATTCGAGCGAGTTATAAAGTGTCGCAGAAATGTGCTCGAATTTTCGGACTGACCTGACATTTTATTAGATATTGTCGATTTTTTTTTTTTTTTTTTTTTTTTTTTTTTTTTTTTTTTTTTTTTTTTTTTTTTTTTTTTTAAATAAAATTCATCATGAATAAAAAACCTCTTGAGATCAGACTAATCTTATTTTAAAATGATATGGCCCAGATATGCCAAATGAAAAGTGATGTTTTTGATGATTTAAAATCAGTTTCTTGTAGCTCATATCAGCAATAAACGACTACAGTGTTTCCAAAAATGATATTCACGCCCGCCTTAAACAACACAAACGAACTATCATTGCCAACGAAATAGACAGATCTGCCCTTGCAAAGCACGCCTCACTCAAAAACACATATTTAACTTCGATGACACATCTCAGATCTCTGAATGCGTACAGATAAACTTAAATACCAACAATATAAATTAGAAAACCGACAAACAAGGCTTTTCTCCTATCGACTCCAATATTTCACACAGACTCTCCGACAACATTTTTACTAATCAATGTATAGTTGAGATTTCGCTAAAAAATATAGATTTCAGGAAGAATCCTGAACGTTTCGGCGCGTTCTTTGATAGCGATCTTCGGCACTAAATGACAGAGGATGGGGCAGAAAAGATATGCGTTAAGTGAGCGTCAGGTAAATTATTTCGGCAAATCCCAACTGGTAGCGCGTTTCCTCCTTCCTTTCATAGGCCAAATATATAACCGTTTTGAGAAAATTGGAAAAAGTGGAATTTTCTGGAAGTTACATTTGTTTAACTACAAAATGGTGGATTGAGCTGAAAACTTTTCTAGACATTCCTCCCATATAAAAAAATTGATTCGTTTAGTGATGACAAAGCACTAGAAAAAAAACATCTTATCATGAGGTGTATTGAGATTTTTGTATATTTTCTTTAATATCTGGAAAACGGTCGGGAAATCGTGGTGAGCGAAGCACGGGTCCTCCTTCGTCCAGTGGCCGCCGAAAGGCAATAAAAGCTTCAAAAACTACTAAGAGTATATATAAAGCTTATATCTGTTAGAATCGGAAATACTTAAGAGTAGAAACACTCCGACAGCTAACTGTTTGCTCCTGGATATATAAGAGTTTCTATTCTTAGTTTTCCAAATAATCATAAGGGAAGAAGGGAAGAACAAGCCACGTATAAACGATTTGATTAGTTTTCATCGTTTTACAGAGTGGGATACGTCTTGGGACTTGAAAAATGGATATATTCCTTTCTTATTATGATTGTCCAACATCCTCGAAAAGATGGCACACGTACTTCAACATGTAACATGTAGAAAACTCGCGAAAATAAAAACCCATGATGGAGTGTCACTCCAACGTGGAAAACAAGAAATGGAGGAGGACTCTACAGATTTTCCTTCACAGGTTTTAACTGAAACTATGTTAGGTGATGATCCCCCAGGAGCCTACTAATATTTCTTCCGCTAAGAGCCATGGGCGTATATAGGAAATAATTTCGGAGGGGGCTGGAAAAATTTCGGGGGGCTGACACCATTTCCGGTGTATAGAATAACACTAACTATTTAGACCTTGGATGAGTTTTGGCCAACTAAATCGCTATTAAACTTAAAATAGAATATTTTTTATGAACTAAAAGATCTTATTTAATTTATTTTTAAGGGTTTTATACATTTTCACCGATCAAATCAAAATTTCGGAGGGGGGGGGGGGGGGTGGCTGAGGGGCCGCAGCCCCCTCAGCCCCCCCCCCTTATATACGCCCATGCTAAGAGCGGCATTTTTATCTAGACCGAGTTCCTTCGGTATGGTTCCTCAAGATCCGAACTGTAGCTTCATCAATATTAAATGGAAAAATGTTAAGATAACGCCGTTTCTGCAAGTAGGACATTTTAAGATTTATTACCAAAAACAGGCTTCTAATTTAGAGAGCTGATATCCTACAGTTCGATTGGCCGGTGCTATTTAAATATAGCCCCTGAGTCAGGCCTTTAAATCCAGCCTAGCCGATCGGTCATTGGGCTATTCCTGATGGATATGGATTGAACGCTGATGATTCATAGCCCTTTGGCACATTACGCACTTCCTTATGACCATGTTCGTGTCATGTCTGCTTCCAACTCCCGCCAATAGATTGATTAAAATTAGGCCATTCTAGCCGTTATATTAAGATTGTTGTCTGAAGGGACGAAAATAAATAGATTGTTACCTTACAATGCATATGTATGTTGTGGAGGAGGTCCAGTCGAAATTTACTCCAGCTCTATTTCGTATTCAATTGATATGCATTACTTAAATATTTCAAAAACTATTAAAAAAACGTAGAAGGTGATACAAATGTCACATTAAATTGAGTAAAGCGTAAATTTCCATAGGGTTATTTCGTTCGAGAAAACATTGCTTAAAGTGTTGGTAGTTTTCATTTCAACTATTGAAGTAGCAATTTTTGAAAAGGTTCTTCAAATGTTTTCCCATCCTACCTACTAGAAATCCAAAAGTCCGTCACGCCGGAGCTGCATAACTAAGCACTTTCCTCAGAATTTTTGTAATGTAGACTACATTACTGAATAATTTGCTGTAAATAACCTATATAAATAAAATAAAAACGTAAATAGTTCTGCTCATTTACATTTCTTATAAGAACTGTTCAATTAATATTTTTTTAAATAATTTGCTTTCAGAGTTATGTTAATATATGATACTGTAGTAGTTAATAAATACACAAAAACTTCATTTACCGTCTTTTGATCTGACGCAGGAACAGGATACAGTCCCCCTAGTGAGAGATAGCGCTCCTCGCGGCGGCTTTGGTAACCTGCCTCTGGCGGGTTATTCTAATGAAACAGGGTTTAAAGTAAACCCTCCTTTCTAATGGACCGATTTAATTCATTTTTACAACACTTCTATCTCATGAGATACCCACGACGTATACCGCGTTTAGATACATTCAGCAGAAATTACGACCGATATGAGTATATTTGTAATTCGGGTCCGGAGTAAACCCCCCCTCCTCATGAACCGATTTTGTTTATTTTTACAACACATATTTATCTGTAGATTACCACTACGAATACCGAGTTTCGTCGAAATATAACAAAAATCACGGCTGGTAGTAGCGAATTGGTATTGTGGGTCCGGAGTAAACCCCCCCCCCCCCCTCCTAATGAACCGATTTAGTTTATTTTTACATCTCACTTTTCTCTCTAGATTACCACTACGGATACCAAGTTTCGTTGAAATATAACAAATATTACGGCTGGCATGGTCAAATTAGTGTTTTGGGTTCGGGATAAACCCCCACTTCCGGTGGGCCGATTTTGGTGGTTAACGAACTCGTTCAATCGTTTGCTAATTGAATGCTATATACCAAGTTTCGTGACGAAAAAACAAAAACTCTGGCCGCTATTGTGTTAACAGACACACACATATATATATATATATATATATATATATATATATATATATATATATATAAATTTTAACGGGGGTCATTTTCGGTGTCTACTAGGTAGGATCGATAAAGATTTTAAGAAATTTTTCAAAAATTCCGTCATGAGTGCAACCTCAATAGCTACTTTCCTTCGGAGGAAAGTGCTAAAAGGGACCGTGTTAGTATATATATATATGATTGGTTGGTGAGACGGTGTTCTTTCTTCCTTTCTGCAATATTTCGCCGGGTTCATCTCGGACTTCTTCAGGCTGCTTGTGTCGTCCTCGGTGGTTGTCAAGGGAATGATTTTTTTTTTTTTTCTTTTTTTTTATCCCCACCCCCCATTTTATATACAAAACTTATCTACAGAAACTCCAGGCCCAACGGGTTGGAGCCTGGAGTCGGGCTTACGTACTAGAAGGTACTGTAAAATGTACAAAGGGGATCTTAGCCTACTTAGTCTATGACACTAAATCTAGGGGGAGACAATGTTGCCTAGGGAGGGACTACACAAGGAAATCACTTAACCTAACTTAAAGCTAACTTAGACTATTTACAATTATTACAATATATACATTATATACAATAAGCTGCCTCTTCTACTAGGTCCAGGATCCGCCTGGGGCTGCCCTGCCATCTCTGCGGTAGTAGAGGGGGTGTCACGTCCCTGAATAGGGGGTTGACGCAGTACTGGAGGCTGTCATACAATTTGATATGACGTCTCCGTATGAAATCTTGAACTGCTGGCAGCTGCAGCTCGTCGTGAAGGAGGGATGGCTTCTTCCTCTGGACACTTGTGTGCTGTACTGCGCGGAGGAGGACCCCGTTTTGGAACTTCTGTAGCCGCCTTAGCGTACTCCTGATTTTTTCCCGGATTTTTCGTCCTTTATAGCCCTACTTCGGAGACTATGCGGGCCAATGGTGTAGGGGCTCCGTGGGCCAATAGGACTCAAGGGCTGTCTTCGTCCGTCGTCTGTAGTTCATCAGTCAGAGATGAACCCGACGAAATATTGCAGAAAGGAGAGAAAGAACACCGCTGGAGAGAGAAGCCGTCTCACCAACCAATCATTTCAACCCCAGCGAAGTAACTTAAAACAATATATATATATATATGTACATATATATATTCTTGCTAGTTCAGAGTAGAAATAATTCTTCCAGTATTAATAGGGCAGAGGAGATAAGGCTCGGGATAGCCATTGGTCTCGAGGCTGGGTCTTACAATGATTTAGTAGATAGTGGAGGGAGTGTTATCTATCTTCTAATGCTAAAAAAGAGTAGATTTAAAAACGGCAGTGTAACAAGTGACGCGCGAAAATTTGAAGCTGAATATGATTTTAAGCAAACAATGAACTACGAATGTATTGACATATATATATATATATATATATATATATATATATATATATATATATATATATATATTCGTTTAAGTGTATTATTTATACGCAAGTCACAGGTCACACTAAAATGACCGATTTTAGGCTTCTACCTATTTCGTTTATCCTCCCTCCACTCCCTACTAACTCTATGGGGTCTTCAATATCTGACAGAGTTAGGACTCTTGGCCGACCAAGAGGGGACAATAATCCATTTTAAGTGGATATCCTGCGTCGAAAACATGGGTAAAGTCAATAATTAAATGCTACTTAGTCAGAGGCTAAAGGGGGGAGTTGGAGGGGGCTCAGCCCCCAGAATAAAAATATACAATCTTTTTCGATTAAGATAGAAAAATAAGTTGTTTAGGCAAATTAATAGTAATAAGTTGTAATTAATGTATGTGCTTAATTCATCAAATACTTCCTTAAGTATTTCGAGGTACCTGTTTATAACAATTTAATTCTAGACCCCCCGGCACGGCGGTAAGCCCATACTAAATTGCCCCCCCCAGAAATGTTTGTCTAGAGCCGCCTATATACTTAGTCCTTCCTAGGATCTTAAAAGGCCTAATTTCAGGGAGACGTCTTTCTAGGATTTGTGAGTTTAAGAGCAGAATATTAACATTCAAAAATTACACCAGAAATATGCATTATTTAAAAATACGCTAGGATTAGGATTTTTTGGGTGGTATGGGTGGGGGGAGGACTGGAAGCATTTGGGGATGATGGAATACTAACTATCTCGAACTTAGAATAGTTAGCCAACTAAAAAGCTTCTACACCCAAAAAAAAAAATATTTTTTCTGAACTGATTGATCTTATACAATTTATTTTCAAGGTCTTAATAACACTTTTTTTTTTCAGTTACATCAAAATTTCGGTTGGGGCTGCAGCCCGATCAGCCCCCCCCCCTTTATATACGCCAATGATTTAAATAACCGATCTGGATTATTGGCCAATCAACCAAAGTGATTTCCGCGGCTCCCCAACCAAGTGGAATCAAATGACGCAAAATATGATCTAAATAATAGAGTATGCGAGACAGACTCATAGCAGTCGTTCGCACGCAGCCCTGACTCAGCGATGGTTGAGTGATAGGCCACTATGTTCACCGCTCGAGCGATCTCACTTCCCACGCTTTCGTACATTAGTCATTTCGCGAGCACCTGTGAAACTGCTGCAGGTATCTAATCAATACAGCCTGAGGAAGGTGAGAAGCTCAACCTGATATCTATCTACCTAACAAAGCATCTATTCTCTAACAAGAGAAGAAATATAATGACTACTCTCTGATCTATGAAATCTTCAGGAGAGAAACTTCGAATAACCTTGTTATAGATCAAAACCTCCTACACACGTTTTATCGCAAGTACATGACAATACTCAAATGGTCAGATTACAACCAAAAATGTAGTTAAATGCTGCCAACCGCATGTTTCTATCTTATTTTTTAATAGACAAATGCTCTTTTAAAGGATATTTAGAAAAAAAAAAGTTCGAGTCGCATGAACTGCATCATCTTTACGGTGCATCGACATCTAGGCCATTAGCGCCAACATCCTGGTGCAGCGAGAAATTTTCTCAACGAGCCTCGAGATGAGAAAATTCCTGCTGCCGGTGGGACTCGAACTCGCCTTCTCCCGCATGGGAATCTAATGCGTTAGCCACGAGACCACGTGGGGACCCGCGATTCCTTTGTTATCCCTAGTCACATTTCTAAAGGAATAGAAACTGTCGAAACGGTTGTTTTGATATTTCGTGAAAGTGTATCTTGAATAAAATATTTTAGGTGTCATCACTCAACTAATGGGTGGAAGAGTATTGGGGTCATATACGGGTAGAACACTCAAAAGACAAAGACTAAGAAAAGGTTGATTGACCCCTACCGTATTGCTCGAAATCTCATTTAACTGTTCAATGCACTTTTAAAAAGTGAGGCAAATAGGAGGAAAAACTGCTCCAAAGAAGTAGCCAACAGCAGAACAGTAGTATAAAATATTCACGCCTTCGAATCTCTCTCAGAAAGCTCTATTTCTAAGAATATATATTTTTTTCTTTCTTAGTTTACTTAAAACAGACAAAAGGAACCGTTCAAATAAACGAAAGTAATTACTTCAAAGTTTTAAGTGCTTATTTCTCCGATTGAAATCTCCTAATCAAAACTTTCTTCAGGACCTTTTTTGTAGAACATTTAGTAAGCTTTCGAATGGTAACCTTCCGCTTACCAGGATTTCCAACCGTTTTCGAAATATAAAGGAAAATATATAAAGTTCCCAAAACTTTTCATGTCTATTAATAAAATATTTTATTCTAATCCTTCCTCCAAACGTAACCAAAATTTAAAGATCTTTGTTTATAAGAATTTCAAACATGCAGAAATTATTTTAACTGAATCCCATGTTCTATGTACCCAAACCAAACAGTTTATTCGACAATTATTTTTCCACTTTTCTCTAAAACGGTTAACGCTGTCGCCTTAAAAATGGTTTCGTCCGTTTCCCTAGACCAAGGAGACTATAAAACGAGTACCTACTTGCAAACATATGATGTAAGCATAACAATTTTTTTTGTGCGAATTTCGCTCCAAAAACCATGTTCTGGGGGACCTTTCATGCGAGTCGGTGCGAGTTCCTGCGAGTCGGACTTTTTATTAACCGTCCCAGTCACTTTGCTTTTACGTAAGTCTAAAGTCGTGTTGTCCCACGTCTTGGTGCCCTGGTAGCCAATACGTGTTCCGAAAATGTATACAATTTTGTTTATATGAGTCTAAAACATTAGACGATTTTTTTTAATATTATTAAATAGGCTACAGGTCACACATTAAAACTATTTAACTATTTTAAAACTGTTCTATTTGTTCATATCAAGCCATGTCTCTTCAAAGCGCAAAAACTACTTAAAATACTTCGTTGATGGGAGGCCGTTTCTGCAATTTTTATAAATTGTAAACTATTAAAATGAGTTTACATAGATTAAATATCTCTTTCCTCCATATACCCTGAGAATGCTTGAATGTCAAGCCGCAACGTCGGCAGGGATACAACTAATTTTCGTTACTTATTATACTAGGAAGTGCCAATAATGATTGGCTCCTTCCATACACTATTCACTGAATGTACACAAGACAAGCACAATTAATTATTGTACTATATAAATTGTACAGATTTTAAATAAACATATATTATAAAATATATACATATATATATATATATATATATATATATATATATATATACATATATATATATATATATATATATATATATATATATATATATATATATATATATATTATACGAATAAGTACTAGATAAAAATAATAGATATACATTTTTGAAGATTAGGCCAAATCATAGTGAGCTACATTTTTTTCGACTTTTTAACTCCAAAAAGCAATCCATATATATTAACATCTTTAACTTTTTGTCACTTTTAAATTAATTAAAAGCCAGAGAGACATTTTTGATTAATAATAATTGTTTAGTAAATAGAAAACTAAGGAAACTAGTACTTTTGCTCTATGTTTAAACACTTGTTCTTCACATGTGTTTTGTTTTTAAAACACATTCGTTAGGGATGATGCCATCCGACTTTGGTTACAAAAAGTAAAAATAACTGACGGTAGGCGAACATAACGGTGGCTTTTTATTTATTTTTTTTTTTTGAATGCCCAAAACGTTGAATTGCAATTTAACAACAATTAAGACCACTAGGGACCAATATGTGCGTAAACTGTAACGGATTCGTCCAATCTTTTTTTAAGGGGATGCTAACACCATGTGTGTAATTTTTTAACAGCCGAAACCAAAAGAACTAGTTTTCTTCCCGTTTTTTTTTCGATAAAACTTAAATTTTACGTTCCAAGGATGAAAAAACGGTCGAAATTCCCACAAGTGTTTTATTGGCAAAACGTTTTCAGGGACTAAGCCCCATTATTGCCCGAGAGTCTAGGAGCAAGGTTCGGCTGAATAAAACACTTGTGGGAATTTTCGACCGTTTTTTCATCCTTGGAACATCAATTTTCCACCATCCAGCATTCTCCAACAATGAATTTTACGTCTTTTAAGTTGTTTTTTCGATTCGGCACTATGGAATTATATATATATATATATATATATATATATATATATATGTGTGTGTGTGTGTGTGTGTGTGTGTGTATTACATTCCAGGGTAATTTATCAGAATTACGAGAAAAATACTTTTTCTCTTGAATTTCACCGTAATATTGGAATCTTGAAAGGCGGATTCCGCTGGCTAACAAAGACTCTTATGTCAGAGCACAAAAATAATCTACCTGGAAGCTTCTTATAGCAAGATAGTAAGGAACCTCTACATATTTTAGTTCAAAATATGAGCAAAAAAGCGGTTCATTTTGTGTGTGTATATATATATATATATATATATATATATATATATATATATATATATATATATATATACACACATCGGAAATGTCGAACTGAGAAGTACTGGACGTTTAATAAACCAATAAACCATTGATCACGAAAAAAACTGGTCCAACAAATTATATGTAATATATATATATATATTACATATAATTTGTTGGACCTGTTTTTTTCGTGATCAATGGTTTATTGGATTATTAAACGTCCAGTACTTCTCAATTCGACATTTCCGAGTCAGGACATTACGGATTGAGGTTATAGGTGGATTTCCTGCGTATAGAGAGGAAGGAACAACATTTAAAAAATAAAATACAAATTACTTATTTTAATTATAGAATTTTGTAATTCAAGAATTTTATCCTACCCCACCAAACCATATAAATAAATAATGGAAATTTTCAAAATAAATCTATTTCTTGCCTGAGTTATAACTACACTGGTGAGCGGCTCGGAGGGCCCCATCTTGAATCCCCAATCCCCATCCGGATTTGACTTCTGTATGAGTACTGTGATATAGCCAGCCATAGCTCTAAACTGACTACTCCGCTGACAGTCGTACACTGGGATGCTGCAATAGTATAACTTGCCAGGACCTTTGTACCAGCAGGCATACCTTATGCCCTTCTATATTTAGAAATATTTATAGATAGTTATTGCTAATACCCCTGCGCGATAAACAAACATCTCGCATCAATCCCCTTTTTTTCTAAATGTAAACAAGCATTATCCATTATTTACGCTGATGTTCCACTGCTTGAGATAAGTGCAGCCTTAGCTTGGAGATATTATAGAGAAGTATTGACACAAAATTCCGTTATGCCGGTGATGTGCATTCCTCAGTAAGATGGATACTGAACGGCACATTTGTGAATAATGTGCTTCATACAGCCTATATGAATACAAGAAAAGTCTCGAGTCGCAGGAGCTGAGATATCTTAGCGAGTTTCCGTTCTTATCCCTAGTGCATTTGGAATGCTTAGTAAAGAAATAGTTTTAATTTGTAGTCTAAATCTTTTGAGAAAAAATGTGGAAAACATGTAGAAATGTAAAATTAAATTTTAAAGCGAAGAATGATATTTGGGCCACAACAGGAAACTGAAAGTATCCTAAGCGAGAATGTCTCCGTTTAAGGACCAATTTCTTCGAAAGAGATCGTTTTAACCAAATTCACATACAATCCTAATCTGTAGGCAATGTAGTTAATTTTCGATCATATACCATGGGTGTATATACGAAATCATTTCGGTGAGGGGGGTGCTGGAGGAATTGGGGGGGGGGGGGTATGAAATGTTTACAGTCAGAAATTTTGAATAGCTAGCCAACTAAAACGCCATTTTTTTTTTATTTATTTTTTTTATTTTTTTTTTTTTTTACGGCGCATCTACAACTTGGCCATTAACGCCGTTTACTAAAACGCTATTATACCAAAAAACGTTATTTTTTCTGAACTATGTGATCTTATTTAATTTATTTTTAAGGTTTTTATGACACATTTTTACCGATTAAATAAAAATTTCGGAGGGGGGCTGCATCTCCCTCATCCCCCCTTGGAATACGCCCATAACATTTTTATTTATTTATTTTTTGTATTATTTTTTATTTATTTTTTTTTTTTTTTTTTTTTTTTTATGGCACATCAACATCTTGGCCATGAGCGCCGACATCCAGGGTGCAGTGAGGAATTTCTATCCATGAGATGAGAAAATTCCTGGCACCAGTGTGACTCGAACCCACTATCTCCCGCATATGAATCTAAGACATTAGCCACTAGAACACGGGGAGACCCCGCCCTTAACATATATTATGATTTCTCGAGCGGTTACGAGATATATGGGAATATATCCGAAAATCACAAGAAAAAAAAAATCTACTTTTTCCACTTTTTTTGAAAGCGATTATAAGTTTGTCCTTGGAAGTGGGAAGTTCCAATTACTGGCACCTGGACACCAGCAGAATCCGTCCACCGGAACATGTTTTTTTGGAGCGAAATTCGCGTGAAAAAAATATTTACGTTTACATCATATGCTTGTAAGTACTCGTTTTATAGGCTTCTTGGGCTATTAAAAGGAATGGAACCATTTTTAAGGCGATAGCTTTAACCGTTTCCGATAAAATCGGAAAAATACTTTTTAAATCAAGTTTTTGGTTTGGTTACTTAGAATCATAGGATTCGGTTAAATTATTTTCTGCATGTTTGAAATTCATACATACAATGATGTGTAAATTTTGGTTACGTTTGGAGTTAAGGAAGAATTAGAATAAAATATTTTATTAAGAGACATGAAAAGTTTTGGGAACTTCGCATATTTCACTTGACATCTCGAAAACAGTTGGGAAATCGTGGTAGTGGATAGGAACTATTCGAAAGCTTACTAAATTCTCTATAATTAATATTCTGAGAAGATTTTCGATTAGTCAATGTCAATCGGAGAAAACGGTGATGAAAGCTTTGAATGTGTTCTTTTGAACGGGTTTTCGTAGTTGTTTAGCTCACTTTTTAATTGTTTGTTTTAAATTGTATTTATTTGATGAAACATTTAGAAATTATAAACATTTTGATAGTTTTGAATACATTGAACAATGAAATAAAAATGTCATGTCTGTAGCAGTGGAGCCTGGCCAAGCCAGGCCCTAGGGTGTTTCAGGTATAAGGGTACACTGCTGGCCCTTTGTCACCGGTCAAGCTGTTGGCCCTTTGTCAGCGGTCCGTCTAAGTCATTCCATCGGGTTTTAGGTGATATCATCGAGAATAGTTTTTTTTAGGTTCTTCCAAATTTGCATGAATGATACTACAAGACGTGAATCATATAAAAAATCGATCTTTATCATGTTTAGGAGAAAGGAAAAAAAATACGTGAAAACCTAAGAATCCGGTTCCTAGTAATAACTGTTTCTATTCTAAGTACACAAAATGACACTAGGGATATGAATGGAACCGCGTTAAGATGATGCAGTTCCTGCGAGTCGGAATTTTGTTATATTTCAACTAAACTCGATATAAGCCGTGAGTGCCTAAAGAAAAATATGCTTTAACAAAATAAACTAAATCGATCCATTAGGAGTCAGGCAGCTCCTGCATAATGGACTTTACTTTTATTTCTTATTGGTATTAACTTAAACAAATTTTTTGGGGTATTATATTTTGTCCACCTACATTATTTTTTCATTTTCTCAACATTTATATTTTTATTGATTGGATTAATTAGTTTTAATTTATAAATTCGTTTTACTTGTATTACTTTGATTGTTAATTAAAAAAAAATCGGTTTTATTTTTATTGTTCAATTGAATAATTTTTTATTTGACCTTTTATGAACTGTAGATTTATATGAAAAAGCAAAATAAAATATAATTGTGATATGTTTCGTTATTATTAATATCATATTACATGATCATATTACCATGTCAAACTATCGAATATGAAAACTTTCATTGTTTGATTCGGGACTTTGCTCTTGGATTCTGTGGCTTGTGGCAAATTGTCGGAACTCTAACCCCTTTATAGAATAGTCTTTAATGCCTTAAATAAACTATCGGATAAGATTATTTTTCTATATATTACTTCTTCAATGGATAACACATATTCGTTCCTATTTTGCTCCGATTTTCATATTCGATAGTTTGACATGGTAAGGACGATATTATGTATATCTTTAGTTTATAACTTACTGTTAATATTCAACTTATGAATTATAAATATAATGCTTAACATAAATAATTAATACTTAGCTAATCCTTTACTGAAATCTTCGAAATTTCGTTGAAGGGGAAAGATCAAAAAATATTAAACTTCACCAAATAATTTCAATAACTTTATTTTTTCCCTACATGTTTCTCGCCCTTTTGATTCCTCTTCAGAGGAACAAGTTACAAATACAAAAACTTACAAAACTTACAACATGAAGAGGTGATCCTTCAACTAGTAGGACCACGTCCAGACTGGCAATATGATGGAAAACTATCAGCTAAAAATAAATATAATATTTATCGAATAGAGCATGTAGTAAATTATGTTCCACATTTCGGACTTACTGTAATATTGAGGGGGAAATTATGTAAATAAAGTTTGTCTATAAAAATAAAAAAATAGAAAATGTTATCGAAACAGTAGTCATTCCATTGAGTGATAAAACTCTGCGTGAGTAATTTCTAATCGACAACATAAAGAACCATTGATTCATTCGGCACAATACCAATCTCACAAGATAAGAGCGGTGGGATGGAAATTTGATTTCCTTAATCAGCAAGATTTTAGTGAAACCTGGTTATTTAATAGTCCCATTCATTCATTGATAAAAAATAAAATATTTTATTTATTTACTAACTGTACCCGCGACTTCGTCCGCGTATATTTATCTTTTAGATCCTTTAGATCCTTTGCATTGGCATAACTTTTTTATTTATGAACTGATTGACATGAAACAAAAACTAATAGTTAAGTGAAGCTTGCCACAATATATTAGTGAGAACCGCATCTAAATCGGATAAGCCGTTTCTGAGATTAGCGAGTACAAACGCACTCACAAAAATTCTGACAATCATTGTTTTGGGTGTTATTGCGTTGATAAAGACCCCCAATATTATTTTGTCTCATATATCTTCTATGTACAAACAGGGATCCGTTTTAGCGCGGTTCCTCCCTCCCCCATAGGGAGGAACCCCGCTTATAAGGTTGTTTATCATATGTATAGATATTGCTTATAGAACTCGCGAGTGGAGCGCTTCCCTCTTTTCCAATTGTTGGATGAAACCACTGCTAAAAAAAATGGGCAAATAAAAACAGCCTGAAATAAAACTCTCGTGTGATATGGAAAATTGATATTATACTTGTTGCTACACGGAGACCCGATGGCCGTGAGGGTTAAGGCGTGAGCATTTAACACTCTGAGCCAAAGGTCGCGGGTTCGATTCCCACTAGGGGTGGTGGCTTTTCTTTAGAAAACAGAAAAGGCATCAGCCCTATCCTGGCTAGAAAAGGGTGGTAACCTATAGATAACCCGTCCTAAAATTCCTAGTTAATAATAAATGGACGTTAAAATTTAAATTAAATTGTTGCTACACTCAGTGCGTTAGTTTTTATTTGCAAAAAATAAAAGGTATCACCCCGATACTGGTTAGAAAAGTGGCTGTACTATGTATAGATGGATGATAAATTTAAATAAACTTCTAAACTCTTTTTAATTTTAAGAAAACTTAAATTCCAACTGTATTAGAATCTTTAAGAAAAGCGAGATTTTGGTGCGAAAATAATTCGTTTCTCTCTCTTTTTTTATTTATTTATTTTATTTTTTTTAATTTTTTTTTTATTTTTTTATTGAGCAAAACGTTTATCGAAAAAATCAATCGTTCCTTGTGGAAGTTTGCCTGTAATGTGTGTTTTTTTTTTTTTTTTTTTTTTTTTTTCTTTAAGCACATCTGTCTATAGTCAATTAGTACCGAAATAATGTTTTGTGTAACAAAATTGATCCAAACAAGAATGGAACTATTAAAAGCTGGGAAGGAGGTCTTTCCGTGGTTTCTGGTCAATTGGCAAACGATTCTAATCTTTATTTGCGTACTTATTTACCAGAAAATCATTTACTTAGAATTTTGAGTCAGCTGGTTCTAATTAAATGATATGAGGAGCTTGGTATCAAAGTTGGACAACTCCATTTTTTTCAGTTTTGAGATTTTTCTCGATTCTTAAGTGGATTTGTATGCTGCATTCGATTTCACAACTGTTTTTAATTAAAAACAGACAGAAAATAGGTAAAATAGCGTTTATTTCAACCGTTCAGAATCAAAATATGGACAATTCCAACATAGTTTGGTTTCAAAAAATGTACAACTCCATCAGTAGCCAATGAGAAGCTTGCATTCATGCAATCTGCTCCCAACATGCACTGCAAATCCATCATGGCTGAATGTTTATAGTTACGTGTAATAAGTGCATTTGGCGATAATTCTTATTAATAACTAGCTGTTATCCGGCACACTGTGGTTCTGAATGTCGGATTTTGGGACAAAACCTCTAGGTACTTGAATCTTTCTGATTTAGGTATGATTTTTGAAGAATTTCTTTTGTGCCGAGTCGAATGAGACCACTACCAATTCTATAGAATAATTATTTTATTAATAAACGGGCTTTATATAACAACAACCGTGAAAAACAGCCGGTATTTAATTTAAAATATTCATACTTTACTCAAGTGGTAGAGCTATGTATCCTTCCAAATATATTTTCAAGACCTCAGGTGAATAAATTAACAGCTAATGTGGTACTGGTAACTGTTCTCGACATATTCCTCTTTATTTAAATTTTCGCGTATAACAAATAAATATTGACAGTTTCACACTAGATATTAAATAGATCTCATCGTTAATGTTCAGTTATTTGCTATTAAAAACTTTTGAACAACTCTCTGCAGAAAATAATAATGGTTAACTCGTTTTTCCTAAAATAATCGCATCGCTAATTGATAACTTTATTTTATTAGCTGTGCATACCTGTGCAAAGTATCAAAATATGGACAATTCCAACATAGCTTGGTTTCAAAAAATGACAACTCCTTCAGTAGCCAATGAGAAGCTTGCATTCATGCAGTCTGCTCCCATCATGCACTGCAAATCCATCATGGCTGAATGTTTATAGCTACTTGCAATAAGTGCATTTAGCGATAATTCTAATTAATAACTAGCGATAATTCTAATTAATAACTAGCGATAATTCTAATTAATTACTAGCTGTTATTCGGCACACTGTGGTGCCGAACGCCGGATTTTGAGACAAAACCTCTAGGTACTTGAATCTTTCTTGTTTAGGTGTCATATTTGAAGAATTTCTTCTGTACCGAGTAGAATGAGACCACTTCCAATTCTTTAGAATAATTATTTTAATGATGAACGGGTTTTATATAACAAAACCGTGAAAAACAGCAACTATTCAATTTAAGAAAATCATTTTTACTCAATTGGTAGAGTGATGTATCCTTCCAAATGTATTTTTAAGACCTCAGGTGAATAAATTAACAACTAATGAAATACTGGGAACTGTTCTCGACATATTCCTCTTTATTTATCCGCGTACAACAAATAAATATTGACAGTTTCACACTAGATATTAGATAGATCTCACCGTTAATGTTCAGTTATTTGCTATCACAAACTTTTCAATAACTATCTCCAAAAAATAATAATGGTTAACTCGTTATTAATAAAATAATCGCATCACTAATTGATAAATTAATTTTAATATGCTGTGCACAAGTATGGCTGAGTACGGCGATGAAAATTATAGCACAGCCACTTCAATACATGTAGTTATAGGTAAAACTGTGCGAAGAGGATAGCTAAGTACCACTTTTTTTCTAAACTTAATAAAATAAGGATAATTTAGTTTCATTTCAGTTTTATCAAACTGTATTTAAATAACATTTTTCATGTAATTTTTAACTATATAATTTTGATTTAATACATTAGACATAATTACATTAGATTAAAACACTCTCGAGCATACCAAATTCATATTTGTTTGGTTTCAAAAGAGGATAGGTTCAATTTTCAAATGGCTCCCTTTGGTTTCAAAAACAGACAACTCCATGACTTGGTTTCAAACATGGACAACTCCACTATTTAAAGTATAATTACGGCCTTAATACTTATATAATTTTGTAGTGCCTTTGAAATAATGTTTCTGAGGCCTATAAGAATAACATATAAAAAAATCACCATGATACTGACATCAATACAGTAGATATGGTTTTTTGCCTCTCCTGTAAAAAAAGCAAAAGTGGAGTTGTCCAACTTTGATACTAAGCTCCTCATATTTATCACGCGATAAATTTTGAGTACCTATACTTTGAGCACAATATAACCACATCAGATGCAAAATTTAAATTGGGAAGAACTGTTTTTTTCTCTTTTTTCGAACAAAAATTCAGTCCGTCAGGTTTTTTGAAGGACGGATTCAATAATAGTCTGTTGAGAAAGACAGTAAGTTCAATTGTCCAAGCGCCATCTTGTGTAGGAAATTCCCCTTTCCTACTACTTTACGTGAAACGTCATCAAAAATTATCAAGTCTTGTTTAGGAGCTGGGAAAGCTTGAAAGGTCCAGCAAATAAGATTTAATGTTTCTAATAAATGTTTAAATAAATAATTTAATGTTTATCAATACTTAGCCAAAGCTACGGTAGATAAGAATTTAAACTATAGCCTAAATAGATGGTGTATTTGGGAGGAAAAGGACATGGCCTATATTCGTAGGAAAAACGTCCTCGGTTATAACCTTATCACTGTGAGGTTTCTACTCCTTTATTTACTGCGCTTAAAAACTTATTTATTGTGTTTTAATATGGAGTGAATTTGTGGCTTTAAAATTGCCTGCGATTTAGTCAGGCAATTTAAAAAAAAAAAAAAAAAAAAAAAAAAAAAAAAAAAAAAAAAAAAAAAAAAAAAAAAAAAAAAAAAAAAAAAGAATATGAAGTAGATTTATTTCAATTTTAACGTCCATTTATCATTTGCACAGAATTATGGGACGGGCTATCTGTAGGTTACCACCATTTTCTAGCCAGGATTGGGCTTATGCCATTTTCCCCCAAAGAAAATCCATTACGACTAGTGGCAATCGAACCCAGTCATGGCCACTGCAATCCTAATATATGTAAATATTGGAATATAAAATTAAATGTAGTATTTCCGAATGAATGAGGTAGGTAGGAGTATTGTTTACTGTTCATTCAGCTTTGTGAATGACCGAACAAAAAGGAGAGTGAAAGGAAAATTTCCCTTAGAAGTTCTCGCATGCTCATGGCTTCAGCAAATAAAAATCATTTATTATGCAGAACTGTTTTAATATCAATTACAATAACATCAAAACAGTAGCTAACAGTCTTAAATTATGAGACGGAATATTCAGGAAATGAAAAAGTACAAGAAATTTGATATTTCACACTACACCTTTCTAATGGGTAAAATCCAATAAACGTATTTGCATTTTTCTTTTATTAAAATTTACACCGACACACATTACCTGTAGGATTAAACTAACTCCAATAAGTACGTTTTTACACTACATTTATTTTCCTATTATATTAAATTTTTGCTTTCATTAATTGATTTTTATTTCATTTCCTGTAACTTCCAGTTTTCTCCAGATTTCTTTTTAATATTTTGTCTATATTACTATACATTTCAATAAAGGAAGAAAGAAGACTATATTAGTTAAGAATTAGTTATCAATCTTAAATCAGAAAGATACATATAATATATATATATATATATATATATATATATATATATATATATATATATATATTACTCAATTAGATAGGCATGCATGTATCGACATGGCAATATGAAATAAGTTATTAACGTTTTGAAGGTATAATAATCTTAAAGTTACAGTTGCTGTTAGAGAAACGGGGGAAAGAATGTTTTTACATCAATGAAGGAATCAAAAATATCAAAGCACACATGAATGCTTATTTAAAAAAAAAAAAAAAAAAAAAATTGAAGGTTACTGTTCATCTCGAGTTTGATGTCCTTCTGAAAAGTCGCCATCACTAGAAGAACTTTCAGCATCTCCATTTGGGGTTTCATAGCCTTCAGAAGAATCGGAACCACTAGAAATACTCTCCAAACTTATTCTGAGGGCAGGTGAAGATTGTATTTTCACATCAGAAATTAATCGGCATGTTGTCTGCTCAGAGATCAGGTTCAAAGTAACTTCATTATGTTGTGCTTGATTGTCCTGCAATTCACTTATGCTGAGGTTAGAGTTTAATGAATCTTCTCTCAAAAATTCGGCCTGATGTAAATTATGATCAATGGATTCTTGAATCTGGTTGAGCACATTTGAACGAAATGTTTCAATACACTCCACAATCCCCTGAGCCGGAGCAATGCATCCTTGTGTTGGAGATGATGAACACAGATAGCGTTCCTCTGGACCAAGCCCTGCGTTCCGATGGAGAAGCGGTCCAAGATTACCAGAGACGATTCCATAAACTCTGAATCTGCCTGTAGAAGTGATGTATTCCAAGCCACAGGTCGAGGTTTCCAGCCGATTTATCTGCCCATTCATGTCATGGAGTGTTAAAATACTCTTACAAGCTCTGATCTTTCTGTGTAAAACGGAATCGGACAACGAATCATTGAAACTATCCATTCTTATCGTTTCGCAAATATTCAACGTAGAACAACCCATCCTTGGTTTATTGCTTCGTTTTATATTTACATTTGAAAGATTGTTCCATGAATCACCTCTAGCTATAGAAGATGAGAATACATTTCCATTCATAACAACTTGGCTCCATGACCATTCTCCAAAAAATCCGTCAGCAATATTCTTGGGTTGATATACCTCTAAGACCATGTCCTTCTGCTGATCTTCTGTGAATTCAACTTCATCTTTTTCCCCGGAATTCTCCTCCTTCTTGCAGCAAAATATTGAACTCAAAACCACACCCATTGTTCAACAAGAGAACCTCACAGCACAACAACAAGAGCCAGACTAGAGCTGTAGTGAAGAATGACTCATTTACAACTCGGCTTCTTATTGGCTTCTTGGGAAAATAATACCAAATGGCTCATAAATAATTATGTTAAATATTTATTATAAAATAATCCTAAAATAATATCTAAACGTACAAATTAAAAGGAAGGGTAGCATTTACTACCGGATATAACATTTTGGTAAAAAATAAAATACAAAATATTTAAATAGAATGGTTGAGAGCTTTTGAGTGCGCACGCGCGGATTGAAGAATAGCAGACCTATCACATTTAAACCACTCTCATGTATTCTCTTAACTAATACTTTTTACCCTAAGATATTTATTTTTCGGCTCAAATATATCACACATTAAAAGGTCCGACTCATAGGAACTGCGTCATCTTAGCGCGGTTCCGTTCTTATCCCAAGTGCCGTTAGCAGAGGAATAGAAGCAGTTATTGGTAGGGTTTGATATTTCGTTAAAAATATAAATTAAATCTTAAAGAGAAGTAAGTTTAAGGCACCACAACGGTAACTGACATTATCCTAAGCGGAAATGACTCGCCCGCCATCTCAACGTTCGCTGTAGGAAACCACTATTGCTAATACGTTTCTAATTTTCTTGCTTTCTTTTACTAAAATACTAATTTTACTCATGAATGGAACATAAAACACCGCTCAAAAGAACAAAACAATAAGTTTAAAGCACTTATTTCTCCAATTGACATTGCCCCATCGAATATTGTATCGGAATATTTTCTGTAGAGAATTCCGTAAGCATTCTAATAGTCAAATTTCACTAAACACAATTTCCTAACCGTTTTCGAGATATTTATGAAAATATACGAAGATCCGAAAACTTTTCATGTCCACTAATAATTTTTTTTTTTTCGAATACTTTCTTAACTCCAAAAGTAACGAAAATTTAAACATCTTAGTTTAGACGAATTTCCAAGACGTAGAAAATATTTCAATTGAATCCTATGATTCTAAGTACCGTCGTTTGGGGTGAGTTCGGACAGGTAGTACGAGTTCGGACAGTAGTGCATGGCACAGGAAATCACGTGACCTTGAGCAAACTTTTTCATTAGAGTCATAATTGGCTATACAAATACGATCGATATTCCATTTTTCTCATATAGTTAAACCGAAATCGTCCTGAGAACACTTTGAAGTGAGTAACGAATATTTTAATGTGAGTTGTAATTTCCATGATTTTCGAAATGCTAGAAACAAACGTCTCTGTAGAGGCTCTGGAAGTAGTTAAACCCTAATTTTTCATATTGTATAGTAGGTTTATATGTTGTCTAATGATACATAAATAAATATATTTATTTCTTTGGTCCAAAAGCTTCTTTTTCTCGTTTAAGTAAAAATATCGCAGACCGTGGGGTGAGTTCGGACATGCATCAATTATACCCGCGTCCTCTTGGCTTAAAGTAAAACAGTATTTATTCCAAAGAGGCTTTGAAAAATGTGATTGACGATGTCAAAACCAAGAAGAAGACTTTGAGAGGGGCAGCGGATCGATTTAGGTATTTTGTTGTACAACAAAATACCTACATCGAATTTAGATGATAAAGTTAGAGGAACGCACACCAAAAAAAAGTGGTGGCCAAACAAAATTCAGCCAATAAGAAAAACAAATATCAAAGGGAATTTTAACTGCAACTGAATGGGTCTTTCCATTAACTCGATTAAGATATTCGCCAAATCGTAAAAACATATTTGGATAGGTCAAGAAAAAAATCGCAAGATCTTAAGACAAGCCCAGACTGGAATGGTTTGACGGCTTTATGTAAAGGAATCAGCCATTAACGGAACGTCTTGCACAAAGCATCAAAAGGGGTAGAGCAGAAGTTGATAAGGAAAAAGTTAAAGAATATTTTGTAAATCTAAAAAATATTATAGAAAATATTTCTCTTTGGAATATCGTAAATTATGACCGAGCTCACTCCAACTATAGTTTAAGTTAAGATGTTTACAAAAATTAAAGACTGTCCGAACTGACCCCACACGTAAGGGTGATTTCGGACACATTTTAGCGATAAAAAAATTGAATTTTTTTGAGATATTCAAAAAACAAAATACACTATTCCATAGACGAACGTTAAGGGTTCATGCATTATTTTTTTCAGATTTTTACAAAAATTCTGTCTTTAGTAATTACGAAAAAACCTCGAAAATGTGTCCGAACTCACCCCAAATGACGGTACCCCCCTCAAAAAAATTGAGTTGCAAAAACATTTGTTCCACTTTTCTCAATTACGTTTACAGATATCGCTTTCATTCGTTTTCCTATCTTAAACAAGCTATAAAACGAGTACCTGCAAGGATATAAACTCAAAAACGTAAGCGTTGCGGTTCTTTTCGCTCCAAAAACTATGTTCCGGTGAACGGATTCTGCTAGTTAACGAACTTGACACTTATAAGCTTAACCTCATGACGCAATCTTCAAGATTACATGAGATTAGTTGTTTAATTTTTTTTGCAAAATATTAAGTACTCGTATTCCTAGCTTTAAAATTGTTACGCGGTATAAGAAGTTATTGAAGCGCGCTAAGTTGAAGCAGTTCGTGCGAGTTGTACTTTTTATGGTCCGTGGGTTGTTGTCTGTAAGTGTCGTCCAAGAGTGTTCCCAGCATTCCTAAATATATTTATTTGTAATTCTACTTATTCCTTCTTGTGAGATTGGTCCTCTTTCTATTTGTGCCTGCTCTGCAGCGATTTTTGCTTGGGTGTCTGCAATTGAATTTTTGTCCAGTCCTTCATGGCCAGGTAGGGCTAGAGTAAAACAACGATACATACATTTTAGTTACATTTGAAAAAGGTTGGAAAATCGTGGTAAGTACGAAGTGGTCATTCGAAATCCTAATACCTTTCCTACAAACATGTTGCTACGTGAATTTTCATCTTGGTCGGAGAAAACAGGTTTAGAAATTTCGGAATTTTTGGTTTCGTTTAATAATAAGTATAAATAGTTGGGTAAAATAAGTATAATACCAAGCTAACTAGACACTAATCTCTCGATTTTAATACAATAACTTTCAAGCCAACGTCCATAGTCACGTTGAATGCACCAGTTCATGTTGTTCACCGAAGTTAGCTTCTTTGGGCGTGGCCAGTACTTAGTGGGTGACTGAGCACCTGCTGTTGGCATTATGATAGGGTAATGCCAATTGTTGACACGTCGTTGAACAAGAAAATGAAATAAAATTAACATCCAATATCCTTTTCCAGCTCAAACGTGGGCTGCTACATGCTTAGTTTACATGAGCTTTGTACTTAATAAGAGTGTTTGTCTTTCTCACTAAGTTGGCTTTATGATAAGTGACAAGTACTCCGTTGCTAGTCGGTGGACTTTCCTTATTAACAAGTACACGGTCATGAAAAGTGGACAAGTGCATTCAACACGGTCCGTCCAAAAACTAACTTGTCACTAAAGACTTCTAAGGATGTTTTCAGGATGTTTCAAGGGACATCTGCTTAGTACAATGGTGGAGGGAGAAGCTTACTTGTCGCTTAGTAAATATATTTCATTCCTATACGTCAAGCGGTGCTCAACCTTTTATACTCTCGGATTTTTTAACAATAGAATTGTATTCGTTTGGAATTATTTTTTATTTTTGTCACACTCGCTTGTTATTGATGCGTGGAAAAGGCAACTACTAATTGTTAAAATGATATTATATGATAAAAAAATTAAAGAGAATATAATAAATCAGTTTTATTTATGAATGTTATTCGGTTGCTATCTGGAACTCCACGAAGGCTCCATGACAACGGACAAACATCTGTTCGAGTATTAGCAGTTTTGTAGTAATGAGGGGTATTTTAGCAGCAAAAAAGTCTTCCAAAAAACTAAAAGCCGTAAAGTATTAGACATATATTAGCTTTATATTCCACCACCGCATTTTGTCGTAGAAAGCACCACAAAGCATGTCCGATACACCATTCGATAGGCCTGAGAATGAACCTGACGAAGCATTGCTTGAAGAGGAATTTGAATGCGATCTAGAAGAGGAGATGGAGAAAGGAGCTATTGAAGAGGAGGAGTCAGAAGACGAAGACTCTGAGGAAAGCGATGAAAACCCAGATGAAGAATTCCCTCCATACGCAGAAGACGTCGAAGAAGAAGAAATGGTGAAGGAAGTGTTTCCTGAGTCCAAAGATCTTTTGTTCGGGGACACGCTCTTAAGGGACGATCCTAGAATGATGCTTATTCAATCCTTTCCCGTAGCGACAGATCTTGAACATCCGTGTGTGAGCTTTGCATGGCTTTATAGTATAGTTATCAATTATTTACATCTATGCACTAACACCACTTTAGGCCCTCCTGTCAAAATCTTAAAATATAAAGCACCCCGCCTTATTTATGCACCTTAAATTGTAATGATTTTATCTTCCAATAATGTTTCTTGGAAGGTAAAAATAACTGTAATGTAGATATACAAAAATTATAACATGTGTTTTTTTTTTTTGTTTTTTTATCGTAGGAATATTCCTCTAGCGCACCGGTTTATATTCAAACTATGTGTTGCATCTTTACGCATATACTGCACATATTTCGATCACGTGCAATATCTAATCAGATTAGCCCGTTTCCTCCCTCCATAGGAAAGAATCTCTGCTGAAGTCATCGACGCTATGACACAATCTAAAAGTGCCGACTGAAAAATTTCATGTTTCAATACCCATATATCAGGAAAATAACGGTGGTTAGTGATAGTTAACTAATTTTCATACAAATAAAATATATATTAAAAAAATGCATTAACAGACATGAGCAGTTTTTGTATATTTTCTAAAATATTTCGAAAACGCTTGGGACCATTGAGTTAGTATGACTATTTACTAACTCAATGGTTGCCCCCCCCCCCAACCCCACAGCACTCTTACCAAAGCCAGTGACGGGCGGACTCCGCCAAAAGGTGTGACAGTATATTTACTGGCAGTAAGTAACATGGGCATATATAGGAAATAATTTCGTGGGGCTGGGAACATTCAGAGAGTATGAAATACTAAAAATCTAGAACTTGGAATAGTTAGGCAACTAATACACTATTACACACAAAACAAAATATTTTTTTCTGATCTAAGTGATCTTATTTCATTTATTTTTAAGATTTTTACCGATTAAATCGAAATTTCGGGGCGGGGGGGGCATCCATGAGACCTAACTCTTTAGATTATTTAGTTATCACAAGCAACATTTAATTTCAAATAAATTTTGTTCTACTCAATTTTTTTTTTTTTCCATTTAAAGTGTATATTTCTATTCAAGGTTACTTAGAAATAACTGACATTTCAGCCTACAGCAGACAAAATTTGGTTGGTCACTCTGTTAGACAGAGTGGTTTTGGTGTCTTAGAAGTATGAAATGGAAATATATCATGAAATGGATTGAATCTATGCAATGTACAGACAAAACATTTATTTTGCTTATACAGACTTATGCAGAAGAAGAGATGCCTCATTCTTTGCAAATCAATATCAAATGTAAAGAGTTTTTTTTTTGGTTTCCAGTCTTTGTCCCAACATTCAGAAGATTCATCAAGTTCAAGAGAAGAAGCCAAGAAGGAAGACGAGGATCATGCTGATGTTTCCTTCATTGAAAAAGAGCGACAAGTAAATTTACTACTGTTAATTATCCGATTTTCAGGAAAGTTCCTAGAGATTGTGAAAAATTCAAAAGTTTTTCAACTTATAATGAACATTAACGCAATCTTTGTTTATATACCTCTAGTCCAGTTAATACATTAAGGATTAACAACAAGAGTAGGCTTTGTAATCATTATTAGTTGATAGGATTATTATAAAACTTTATTTCAAAAACTTTTCAGATAACCCAATAATGTTATTTAAATCCTATTTATTCACTGGGCCTCACAAAGAACCATCTATTCAGTAATTAATATAGAGATCAAACATAGAAAGCACTATTTTTTTTAATTTTCCTTATGTCAAACAGTACTTACAACACAAACATAGCATTATAGCATTTTTGTTCAAACTGATCGTGAATACGCACCTAAAATTTGTAGAGTTAATTCTTTACAAATTATGTAACTGGCAGTCTGTTGTCCTATAAAAAGTGCTTTAATACATTTAAATCTGTTTATTTATTTAGGTTTGGCAACTCTGTATCTTATATTCTTAAAGTTTGGAAATTTACCTGAGCTCTCAATGCTTTTATTAAGTGTTACACTTCACAATAACTCTTAGTGCAAACAGTGATGAGGATAATAGCTTTATATATATATATATATATATATATATATATATATATATATATATATATATATATATATATATATATGTATATATATATATATTTAATAATTTCAATTTAGAAAATAAAACCTTTCTGGCTGAATCTATGATGGTCATCTTACGATTTTATCATCATTTTCCTTGACGAATTAACCCTTCAAATGAATCATCTCGTACCATTAATATCGTAAAATTTATATTAGCAAAACCAGTGTGTCAACGATTTAAATCATGATTAAAATCATTTGATTTTTTAAAAAAAAATCATTGATTTAAATCAATGATTCATAAAAAAAAGACATTGATTTAAACCAATTGATTTGATTAAAAAAATTATTATTATATTTTTTTTTTTAACTTTAGTTTACTTTTTAACTTAAATCTAATTTTTCAACTTTTTTTCTAATTTTTTTAACTTTTTTCAGCCATTTCAACATTTTGTCTTTATTTTTGTCCCTGGGGCCTACCCTCACTTGACCGTTCTTATCTATTCAAAGTCTGTTTCTTTTATGACCCTTTCTTTATTTTTAATTCTGCAAATAAATCTCCTTTTAAGTTTAAGATATAAGAGATTGGCAGGTAGTGGGCGAAGTGAATGCTCTAAATTGGTGGAAGTCTTCATCGGCGTTAAAATATTGTATTTCCTCAAAAGAACTGTTAATAATAGAGCAGCTTATGACAGGAAAGGCAACTTCTGCAGGGGTTGAAAGAATGTTTTCAACCCTTGGTTTTGTTCACAGTCAAATGTGAAACTACCTAATTAGATGTGAAAAGGCTGACAAACTGGCGTTTTTGTTCAAAGCATTAAATAAATATTATTACTGTTATTATAAGTGATTAATAGGGAACAGATGTTCATGTAATATAAAATTCAAAATATGTACACATATATTTAACTATTTATAATAAATTATGTAATAAAAAATTGAAAATATTTAGTACACAAATACCTTTAACAATATAAAATATTGAAAAGAAAAGCATAAATAATAAGTAGGAACTCTGTTATTATTAATGAAAATAACAAAAGTATAGAACAAAATAACTAAAACTGTTTAACATATAGAAAAATAAAGCATAAATAAAAATTAGGAATTCATTATAAAAGGGGAAAAAGTTAAAAATTTCCACAGATGAATATTATTTTGGAAGATTGTTTGCTACAACTTGAATTTTGAAATTTTCAAATGTGAAATGTTGCCGGTCTGATCTGAGTATACTTATGAAGCGTCTGAACTATCTTTCAACATCTACTAAAGTCACTGGTGTGTATTTTAAGGCTACAATCAACTGCTCTGAAGAGTGGGATTCAACTAAACTCTTAATCGTTTTCCCACTATGGATATCCCCAATAATGTGGATATTTTTCCACCCAGGGGTTTTTTCTAGAATGTCTTTTCACTTTATTTTTAATTTATTCCCAGTATCTCCTTTTAAAACCTGGTTTTTCTCTATTACTCTTTTATGATTCTAATGCTATCCACTAACAACGTGCCTTTTGTATCTAGTATTGACATAGTATATATACAGCCACCTTCTTGGAATTAGAAAAGACACAGTCACCTAGACTCAATGGGTAAAGTTTTATTTCCTTTCTCGGTTTTCCTTTATTTCTTCAATTACAAAATAAAAATAATATTAAAATATGTAGCAAACATATGTATTTATGGCAGAATATGTAAAAATATGTAGTTTTGACAAAATATGTAAAATAAAAAACTGTTTAAATACTTTAAAATCACTTAAAACGTGCAGAGTTATATCAATACTTACGATTTATGAATCAGAAAAAAAAATATGTAAATATAATAACATCCGTTCCCTAGTGATTAATATTTCTGTAAAGCTTCATTTCTAAAATCTTTGTTTTAAAATTTGAAAATTAAGTCATTATATATAGAGGGGTCAAAATTGTCCTATATTTTGAGACCAGAGTTTCTGTACATTTAAATTTAATGTCTTTAATCGCCGAATATTAATGATTTTTGTCTATTTAAGTCAATAAATTTACAGAAATTCCGGTCTCAAAATATAGGACAACTTCAACCCCTGTATATATGATCTGTCAATTCTACTATGCTCCCAAAATTATCCACTTAAGACAAAACACTTTAGAATAGTTATTTCATTATTTCCATTGTAAATAAACAAATATTTTAGTTACAGGTTTATATAATAAACAACTAGGTAATAACCAGCTCTCAATATAGACTAGATACGTTTAAAAAGTCTGATTTCTTTTTTAAATCCGGTTTTAGTAAAAAAATCCAATTTAAATTTAAGAAATCCAATTTAAATAAAAACAATCTGATTTAGATAAAATAAATCCGATTTTTTAAAATTTTTTTTTAATAAAAAATCATGATTTTTTTACACCCTGAGCAAAACTGGATCAGTCCCGACCTTATTTTTATCAGTTTCAATAAGGAGGTAAATATGAGTCACCAAGCCACAAATGTATAATTTTTAGTACATTACAGAATACATGTATATGTTTGTATACCGTATAACAGGGTCACATTAGTACAGTTTGGTGGAATAGGTACAAACCGTTACTCCTATGTTCATTTTTTTTTTTTTTTTTTTTTGCTTTGGATATACTTATATATCCATATATATATATATATATAAAAATCATGTGTCTGTTTGGCCATTTGTCTGTTTGTTCGTTATACAAATCCACACCGTTTGACCGATTTTGACCAAACTTGGAATACTGTTAGGTCTTGATATGAGAAGTCTTGTAAAAATAAAAAATATATACTTTTGAACAACATAACGTTTCAATTATTCATTTTTAATTTGTACAAAAAATAAATCCAATATTGTATTTTTTTTTTTTTTTCAGTATCTTAATAAACTGAGAGAAATAGCAGAAGTTCCAACAGAGATCATTGGAAATATCGATTCCATATTCCAAAAATATCATCAGCTTGTGGAACGAGAAAAAAATGCAAAGATTAAAGCTGAAGCCGAGCTCCTTTATAAAGCCCAAAAAATGGTTAAAGACTTTGAATGTGTCAACAACCTTCAGTTTCAAGTGAAACTCCTCACAAGTGAATCGGAAAAGAAAGAAGAGGTAGGTGTAATTTATTATTATTATTTATAATATGTCTTGGAATAAATTTATTTTAGCATGATTAGGGAAGGAAATGCGTGTTTGGTTGCCGACCATGAAACAAAGCATTTTGGTAATAATTTTATTGAAATTTTTTTGTAAAATAACACAAAGATCAAGCTGTTCCTACTATAGTCATTGTATTGTTGTTTTCTTAAAAATAAAACATTACATTTAATTTTGTAAACCACAAAATGAAGCCAGTCAGTAGTGACCTACATGAAAACAATTACAATATAATGGTGTATATATCACACTAGTATTTCTAAAGTGATTCAACTCAAAAATCGGTGTTTTTCAGTTATGAAAATGAAAGACATGGTAAATATCTCTTTATCAACCATCTACACTGTATGTACCTATCTTAATAGCTTGTACTCCAGAGGGCACTTGTGTCACTCTCAATGCTATTCCCCCTACATAGGCTAGAGTAATAAATTTTCGGTTGATTTGTCACCTTAGAAATACTAATAATATATATTAACCACACACCAAGCTATCTCGATCTTCCTATCTTGAATCCCTATCCCTCTGCTGCAAATCCGGATACCTCCTATTCCAAGATAAATTCTTCAACCAGATCTCTGGCCTCGCCATGGGTAACTGCCTCGCTCCTGACCTTTCCAATATTACCCTTAATGACCTCCTTGACCAAATCCTCCCCATGTTCCCCGACGATATTATTTTCCTTAAAAAATATGTTGTCGACCTCTTCCTCATAATTAATCCTGATAAGATTCCAGAAATTCTAACAGCCTTTAACTCCTACCATCCCCGGTTAATATTCACCATCGAGACCGAAACTAACAACTCCCTTCCTTTCCTTGACATACTCCTTATAAGAAATACAGACGGCTCTATATCGACTGATTGGTATACCAAACCCACTTACTCGGGACGACTTCTCCATTACCTTTCCTCACACCCCAAACACCAAATCCTCAATACTGCCAGCAACCTAATAAATCGAGCCCTCTCCCTATCCGACACCAAATTTCACCCTGCCAACAAATCCCGACTCCTCGATATTCTTACTACCAATGGATTTCCTACCAACATTATCACCCGTCTCATAAATTCTTTTAATAACCCTAAACCCATCCCCACTACCCAAGACAATATTGTCCCTCAATTCAGAGGCCTCCCATATATCCCAAACCTCACAGAAAAAATCCAAAAATCCCTACGCGATACATTCCCCACTCTAAAACTAGGACTATCGACACAGAACAAACTGAAAAACTTACATATGACTCTTAAAGACCCTATCCCACAAAAAGACAGGACCAATGTAGTCTACAGAATCCCTTGCATCACACCCAACTGCAATAGTGCGTACATTGGACAGACTAAAAACCCAGTAAGAAAACGTATCAACAACCACAAAAACGATGTCCGGAATAAAGACATAAAGACAGCTTTAACTAGACATGCCATCACAGACGGACATGGCTTTGGTTTTGACCTATACTCCATCCTTTCCACTGAATCCAACGAAGACAAACGCCTCCTTTCCGAATCAATTTTTATCCACCTAGAAAATAACCCAGTTAATGACAAAATTGACAAAGAAGTCATCTCCTCTACCTACTCCAACATCTTCCATTTATTAAAAACTCCATCCTAATCCCCTATACCGCCTGCAATATAGCCCTTTATACCTGCCTCCCTTTCCATTAACACAACATTTTATGACTTTATGACCCCTTACTGTACTTCGCCGCTTTCGCCGCTCTTTCTTTCATCTTCTATATTCTCTGTCCATTGGGTGGTCCAGAACCCCCCCCCCCCCTTCACCAACTCCTTTCTTCCTATGTTTCCCTGTATTAACTGTCAGAAATGATCCCGCATTTGTGAGGAATAGTTCTCTATCTTCCCATCGGTAAGCCCATATTGTTATTCTTATATCTAATCTAATATGTAATCTGTTATTCTTATATCTGTTTTCCTAATAATCGAAACACATTGGTATCCTAGAGCACATTGTTCTTCTATATATTATGTTCTAGCATTTTATGTTTTGTCTTTTTCCATATATATATGTATGTATATATGTATGTGTATTTGTGTATGTAGGCATATATATATATATATGTATATTTCAGTATTACATCTGTCCTACTTGTTTTTTACAGCCCTGATGAAGGCTTGAAGTTCAAGCCGAAACGTCGGCACAATAAAACCATTTTTATGATAAAATGTAGTTTTATTAAATAGCAGTGACCAAACCCCGACAATCCCTACCTTGCATCATCTACGGTCAACGATCTCCTCTCAAATAATAATATATATATTTTTTACTTGGCTATAGAAGGCTACTTAATTGTATTAAATATTGATTTCAAGCTCTTCTAGTTATTGGGCACAAGAAGATTTCATGAAATTCTAAAAATCTGCAATGGATTTTACTGATACCGCTAAGAATAGTTATAAAATAAATTGTATTACCTAAAAATACAATTAGACTCAACTTGAATATAGTATATGATATTTAATGCATAATCCATTAGTTTTTTTTAAAAAAAAAAAAATTAACATTAAGCAATCCATTAGTTGTAATAATTAGAACACACAATAACATTTTCCCTATAAAACAGTCATACTATTATCCACCTCATTTTCATTGCTGTTAAAATATGCGTAGCCGTAGATTTAAAGTATTTAATAAATATTCATTATTTTACATTTATAAATTAGAAAATTCAAAATTTGAAAGCTGAACTCGATGAAAGCTACAAGCAACTGCAGGACTTAAATGATGAAAAGAAATCCCTCTTTAAAAAAATCGAGCAACTAGACCGAGATTTGGATAAACGACAGTTAGAAGATCAAATCAAGGATTCAAGGTAAAGCTATTGTTATGTGCCTTTTTTGTTAGTGTAGGTATCATCAACAATTCTCAACTGAAGGCAGAATAGAATCTTTTAGAATTTTTCGTAGGAATGTAGGCATTGAGGTTGCACTGATGAAAGAATTTTTGAAAAATGTTATTAAATCGTTATCAATCGACTCCACCCGGCATATTTGCTTTATCCTCTTCTCTTAATTTTTTTTTTTTTTTTTTTTTTTTTTTTAACGGCGCATCAACTATTTGGCTATTAGCGCCGGGCTATCTACAGGTTGCCACCCTTTTCTAATGCCAACAGTACGTGGTCGGTCACCCATTCAGGTACTGACCACGCCCGACGTTGCTTAACTTCGGTGATCTACGGGAACGGGAATGGTTGTTGGCCTGCTCTTCTCTTAATAAAATCATTTTAGTACTGAATACATACTTCTAATCTATTCTTCATTTTCAATATTTGTCATAGTTACTTTTTTCAAAAAATTAACTCACCAAGCAGGGTTAATTGGAATGTAGATCCTCCTGTTCATACGATCGGGCGCCCTACCAGTTAGGCTGCATGGTTTCATGTTACAACATGACAAGTTAAGTTATCTTAAGGAGCCAATTCATCAGATAAATAGTATTGTGCCATATTTATTTGAAGCCAGACAATGTTATTACCACATAATGGTCAGAGTAGCTAGTTAATTATTTCTAAAAAAATAGTGGCCATGAACGCTAGGGAGTGTGCACTCCGTGCCAGGGGTTGTAAGTTCAATTCCCATGAGGTGTGATGGGTTTTCTTTCAAAGAAAGAAAAGGCATCAGCACCTATCCTGGCTCTGAAAAGAGTAATAACGTGTAGAAAACCCTTCCCAAAAATTGTTGTAATGTATAAGTGGACGTTAAAATCTAAATAAATATATTGTGTCCCGATTAACCCAAAACCATATCCGCTAGATTTGTGGCACAACATCCTGTCGCCAAGACTGGGCTTCGTCTAAGAGCCTCCGCCAGTTGGCTCTGTCTTCTGCTGCAGCTCTCCAGTCCCTAATGCCAAGCAGAGTTCTGGCATCATTAGCTATGGTGTCCTCCCATCTGATCCTCGGCCTTCCTACTTGTCTTGTTGAGTGCAGTTCCTTGGTCATAACTTTTTTCAGTATTTCAGTGGCGTTCATTCTGGCTACATACCCTGCCTTCCAAGTTTGATGAAAGTGTCAATATCGAGGTCGGCAAAGAGAACTAAGTTTCCTATTTCTCCTTCTCCTCCACATGTCTCCGAGCTTTAATGGGCCGTAGATCCTGAAGACTCCTTGCTCAAACTCACTCAGCTTCATCTCATCACTTTTTGTCAATGCCCAAGCCTCTGACCTGTAAGAAAAAACAGGTGATTCTGTTAGCCGTTTCTAAACCTGAATTTGATAATTTTAACTATTTATTAATGCATTGTTATTTTAATGTTAGATGTTTTAATATTTTTTTTAAATTAATTTAAAATTGTTTATAAGCAATTAGAATAAACTATGGTCGCAATATGTAACAGCATTTGAAATTAAAAATTAGGTTTTATTTGAGAATCTAGTTTTATTAATTAATATGTCCTCACTGATTAATTTCCGTGCTCAACTATCTCTTCAGAATAGAACTATAGTATTTTAATTGTTATTTTGTTTTTACCTTTCGCAGTGATGTGAAGGGGAAAACAAGGGAGAGCTACATAAAAGAAATTGGCCGACTGAAGAGAGAATTAGATATATTAGAAGGAAGGTTATTCCAAAGTCAATCAGACAGGCAAGCCGTAGAGAAGAAGCTCCTAAATAAAGAAAGGGAATGTGCTGAGATGGAAGAATTTCTCAAGGTGTTTTTATTTATTAATTCATTTATCCTCCTTAATCATTTTCTAACATTCCAGTAAAATTGGGCTTGAGGAATCAATTATTAAATTACGTTAAATTGCAATACAACCATCCTGGATAGAATAATCCGTTAATGAAATAATTATAAATCTTAATAAGTTAAAATTTGTCCAATGTAGAAACTCTTACAGTTTTGAGTTGGGCAAGGAATAAAATAGATGACTGTTCGCTGTGGGCCAAGAAAGGATCTTCTTACATTTATTTACAAGTTTTAGAATTAATAGTACATTAACAATTTTTGTATAATTTATGTAAGTATTATTTGATCTGCGAGGCACCAAAACCCTCCCTCATTATGACTTGTGTATCTGTAATCATGATTTTAGTTTTTGTCCTTTCATCCCAAAACTCAACTTACAGCATTGCCATAATTATAAGTATTGGAGTAGTCCATTAATCAGTGAAGGAATCAAATCAGGAGAAGTTTAATCTGAATCCCCCACATCCAGACCAGGCATATCCTGGTCATATGTGAAGCTAATTCATCCCATATATTCTTTTGTCTTATAGTTAAATTGAATTTTGCCATTAAATTACTCATATGAATTTATTTTGAAATAAATTCATATTTCTAATAAATTCATATTAGTAATATGAAATTACCAATTTGGATTTATCATTGCTTGCTCAGTATTTTACTGATAAATTATTCTGCATTTAGAGCCAAAAATATGAAGTAATGAAACATGAGCAAAAAAAGAAAGTCGTTGAGAAAGACCTTGAAAGAGCTCTTATTGCAATGACTGAATTGAAGAAGTCTGTTGGAAGGCATTACGACACTTTTAAGAAAGCAGTTCTTGAGCTAACTCACTTGGACACGGAGAATTTTGAACTAAAGGTATGTGATGAAATTATTTATTTCTTACTGTTTTAACCCTCAAATCCCCAAGTGAAATTCACTCCTAACTAAATACTTGAAATAAAGATAAAATCAAAGGTGTTTCAGCATGTAGGCACCTTTAATATTCCTTTTCTTGGAGATTTCAATAAAGTAGGTTTTAGCACTTTCCTCCGAAGGAAAGTAGCTATTGAGGCTGCACTCATGACGGAAGTTTTGAAAAATTTCTTCGAATCTTTATCGATCCTAGCTAGTAGACACCAAAAAATGACCCCAGTTAAAATTTACATATATATATATATATATATATATATATATATATATATATATATATATATATATATATATATATATATATATATATATATATAATGATATATGTGTCCGTTAACACGATACCGGCCAGAGGTTTTGTTTCTTCCCCACAAAACTTGGTATGTAGTATTCCCCAATCAAACGATTGAACGAGTTAGTTAACTAACAAAATCAGTCCATCCGGAGGGGGGGGGGGGGGTTTACTCCGGAGCCAAAGTAGTTATTTGCCAATACCAGTCATAATTTTTGTTATATTTCAATGAAACTCAGTATTCGTTCTGGTCAACTAAAGAGAAAAATGTGTTGTAAAAATAAAATAAATCGGTTCAATAGGAACCCTAACTCCTGACCCAAATTACTAATTTGCTCATACCGGTCATAATTTCTGCTCTATTGTAACAAAACGCGGTATATGTCCTGGATATCTAATAAGGAAGAAGTGTTGTAAAAATGAACTAAATCGGTCTATCGGAAGGGGGGATTTACTTTGTACTATGTTTGAATTGAAATAGGTGTTCAAAACAAATTCAAAAGAGCAGATCTATTTATGTTTTTATTTTATTTATCTATATAGGTTATTTTAAGCAAATTATTCAGGAATGTACTCGACACTACCCAATTCTGAGGAAAGTGCTTAGTTATGCAGCTCCTGCATGACGGACTTTAGGTTTTTATATTTTTCATGGGAGATCAAAACAAAACATTCTATTCTAAGCATTTAATAAAATGATACGAACGGAAACGCACTAAGATGAAGTAGCTCTAGCGAGTCGGATTTTTTTGCTTTTGGCTAAAATAGTACATAATCACAAACCTGCTGGCGCACAAAACATAAAATATATGGTCTCCACCATATTTAAAATATATTATTGATAACAAAGGGTCAGAAACAAATAATTTTTTTTTTTTTTTTTTTTTTTTTTTTTTTTTTTTTTTTTTTTTTTTTTTGCTGTAGGTTGTATGTGATAATTTAGTTTATATTGATCGAATTCATTTTTCAGAAAGGTGCAGTTACTCTTAAAGACCAGAACACAGTGATGAGCAGATATATTGTTGAGCTTCGAGATAGATTAGAGTACCTGAGCAAGTCTTTTTTTGAGCAAAAAGATCAGAATAATAAATTGAAAAGTTTATGCTTGGTAAGAAACAACATATATATATATATATATATATATAAATAGTTGCAGAACTATTTCTAGTTTGAACAATTTCATGAAAACCCGAGGAAAAGAAAATTTCCAATACAATTCCCTATGGTTATACGGTAACCTCTAGACAACCCGTCCTAGAATTCATTGTCAATAATAAATGGATGTTAAAATTTAAATAAACATTAAATTATGTCTTTTAAGCTAGACATAAAAATCGAGATTGGTCTTTGTAATGATATTTTGTGGTCTTAATGCCACGTTCTTTCAACAATGAAGATGAAAAACCGGTGGAGTGTGATAAGGCTCTGTGCATTTTGGCCATTTGTTTTCAATTCAGGAGATATTTAAATTGCTTTGTGAAATGAGTTTATTAATTTATGGTTCAAATCTTCAATAAGCTTGAAAGCAAAGTATTAAAGAATTTCTAAACTAAAATTTTTAAATCACTAGAGTGGTAAACATTTTATAGAAACAGGATAAGATAGGCTAAAAAATTGGGAATTTAGTTTTATTATTTTCGTAGAACCAAACTGGAAGCCTTGAATTAATTCAGAAGAAATCAGTTGATGTTGAAAAATTCATAGAAAGGTGGTCAAATAAGCTGGCCTTTGTTGAGAAAAAAAGAAAGACAGCACTTGAAGAAGTAAAGAAACTTGGACATGAACTGATGCTAAAAAGAAAAGAAGGTCAAAAGGCTGAGCTTATAATGATGAAGCTTAATAAAAGATTGAATGAACTTCAGAATGAGAAAAACCTTTTCTCTCAGCAAATCAAGAAAGTATCAGGTCAAATATTTTATGCTGTCAAGTCATATATTAATTGTAGTCTAATTATATGTAGATTACTTTCATTTTTTACACTTTAAAGAATAATAAAACAATTATTATTTATTATCTGTACTTCCCTTAAAAAAACAATAATTTTTGATGATAATAAAATACCTTGTGTTTTGTTACCAGAGTCCAAAACTTTTATTTATTTATTCAGATTTTTTTAAAGTACTATTACAAATGGAAAATTTTATTTTATGTGAATCTAAACACTTAATCAGTCCATCAATATTTTCTTTATATTCTTATTCAAAAATAACAAATAAAATATATTTGTATCTTTCTGTTTTGAATTTTTTTATTTCAGATTGAAAATGTTTTCAAAAGTACCTCTTTATTTTTTAAATTTTCATCGTAAATTACATCAAACATTTTTAAGCAAAAATTTTCTTGTTGTATTCTTGTATGTATTAAATCATATCAATACGAAATTTTCATTTAAATGTATGTATTAAAATCTCTTTTATTCTTTAGAAAACTCAATATACTCTTCACTTTTCCTTAGATTTGCTCAAAAGCCAAAAGGAAAACTCTCAAATACAGTATAAGGTTATTGAGGAATTAGCTGATGAGTCTGAAAAGCTTAAATCAGAAATGGAAAAGAGTGAGAAAAAGATTCAAGAGTGGATGTCTCTTAAAGATATGTAAGTATTTCCTTTAATATATTTCAAATAAAACTTGAGCATTATCCCCGGAATTATTTAATGAGAATGCTTTGAGCAATTATCTCTAACACTAAGGGAACGTACATGCATACTGCAGGCTAAGTAGTTTCAAATTAAACCATTCTCCATTATGTTGTTTGTCAAAACTATATATTGGAAAATAAAAATCCAATTTGCACTTTTATTTCATTTTTGTCTGCAGGCCACAAATTTAGAAGCCGTAATTTTAGTATAAAAGCTTACAGAGTTGTGTTACTCTGATTTACATTATTTAGCGATCTTTAACCCTTTTGTTGCTCTGAACGAGTTAACTCTTGTTCGACTTGCAGGTCTCCAGACGCTCCACACGAGTTAACTTGTGTTCCACTGTCAGTGCCCCTCACGCTCCACACGAGTTAACTTGTGGTCCCGTTAGCCCTGTATGTTGCTTCTCCGGCCTAGTGCTATTAACAAGTATAAAATCAGTGAGACCTTATCAGATGTTCTTCGTATATTAATTTAAATTAAACATTGAGCAAGTCTGTTATTATCTATAACAAAAATTGTAAAGTCCTACAATCGACATTGTTATAGCAATTGTTGGAGGTTGAAGCTGGCGCGCCTCGCCACCTATTTGCAGGGTGGTACTCAAATTCGTCTCTCTAACTGTATTGTTGCTGTTTGTATCTTTCAGTCTCAATTGGGATCATGCTTAGTTCGGTCGGTATAAATATCCTCCTTTATTATTATAAACTATACACGATATCATTCAAGTAATTATATCATCATTTCTTGTCTGAGTCATTTTCTTTTCCATGATAGAAAATGTATTTTAGTTTAGTATAATATTACGAATGTATAAGATATATGAATTTATAAGTTAATAATTCCAAATATATAACAAGAGGCTGCTGAGAGAGACAAAAGAGTTGAACGGTAGCGAGATAGAGACAAGGAGATATTGGCGAGAGTATGGGGGAAGCTAGACGAATAAGCATGGAGCGTACTGGGCGCTGCAAGTCGTTTCATTCGTCAACAACAAAAGTGTTAAAGGATCAATATTAGAGTGTCTCTTAATATTTTCAATGTCTACTGTTTAGTGGGTAAATTCCAACCAAATTGAAATTCTTGTTATTTTACTTTTATTAATAAAATCACAACTTAGGTGATTAAACTGCAACAATAAAGAATTATGAAAATGTTTAATTCAGTGTTTTCAATGTTACAATAAACAAGAAACATATAAATAGTAAGAGTCATAAGTAAGGTAGTAAGCAATCAAAGAAAATTTAGTTAGTGCTGTGTAGATATTTTATTGGCTCACTCAGTAATGAAATTCATGTTAAAATTAACACTGTACAGAGTGCACATTTTGAAAAGCAGTCCTTTAGAAACAAGGTTTTGATTGAATCCAATGAGAAGAAAAAAAAAAAAAAAAAGCTTCCATACTCTATTAATAAAAAAAAAGCTGAATGGTCAACTTATTTCAACTTAAAAGTTATGCACACTTGCCAGAAAGCTTTAAGCATTATCTCGTAATCCATGAGAAAACATGAATTACAAGAAGACAAGACAGTTCTAGGAATCTAGTATTGAGTATCAACTCTATTTTGTACTCGAGCTATCATTAAGCCTAGAGAAAAGGTCATCTACTAGCTTAGATTTGATAGTAAAATTCAACAGAGCATTATATGCTGTTTGACTTTGAACATTGATTTCGTCATTCTTAGCATCCTTCAGTATGTAAGCTCCAGTGGGATATACACTGGAACATGGATAATTCCGAGTGTGGTCAAATCACTTTTGTATATAAAGAAATTAGGACGATTTACAGAAAGTAAAAATGATGTCAGTAAGAATGTTTTTAAATCATTAAATGTTTTAGAATATTTTTTGATCTCCGACAGGCTTCAATCAAATAAGCAAACAAAAATTTCAGTCTTTTTTCAAAAACAATAGAATTTTATTTTTTGGAAAGTTATTCATTACTTAAGCAATTAATCATCAATTGGTTCAATCTTTGTTTTTCCTTGAATCAAATTTATGTAATTTTTTTTTCTTTTTAATTAAAAAGTGTGTGAAACATATGAAGTTCAATTTTATAGCCCTTTATTTTCAAAAACTTTTGTAATTAGAATTTTGGATAATTCAAACTTTTTCACCAGTCCCTAGGGGTTCGAATTATCTAAGTGCCACTGTATTGAGAAGATGATTCTGTATAGCACTAGAATGTTTGGTTTCAGATAGTTGGGTAACTTAAGGATTTCTGGGGGTTTGACTATTTTGAGAGTACGGGTAAAGCTGAACTCACAAAGGTTATCCATAGAATCTTCTTATTGGAATCCATTTTAGCACGGGTCCTTCCTCCCTCCATAAGGAGGAGCCCCGCTTATAAGGTTGACCTCATGACGCAATCCGGAAGTGCCGACTAGAACATTTTGCGTTTCAGAACCCATAAAGAACGAAAATAACAGTGGTTAAAATTTGTATATATATATATATATATATATATATATATATATATATTGTAATGATATTTTACATTACATATTTAAAATGTTTAAATTCAAATAACCGTTAAAGGTAAAAAAGGCGGGAAAAGACGAATACAAGGTTTGCGGAAAAAAAAAAAAAAAAAAACAAATAAATTTTTTCTTATATTTAACTTTCATCAAAAAATTAAAAGTTCTAAATTAAAAACTAACACAGAAAATTCGGAAAATCAAATAAAGCTCATTGATATGTTAAGTTCATTGAGATAAACAATTATTATTTGTTATATTGGTCTAGCAGTGGATACCGGTATGACGCTCCCGCCATGAAAGTTGAGGCAGTCTGTTACAAGCCAGTCTGTGAAAAGGTGGCTCCAGGTTCACATGAGAGTCGGTTACAAGAGACAGTTACAAGCAGTCACATATAGTGTATTTTTAAAGAAACATTCCATTCCGGATGCAGCTCCAATTTGGTGTACAGTGGTATCATAGTCAGTCTCTTTGAAAGCAGTGCAGTCTGTTGAGTTAAAAGGAAGCTGCATTTGTAACGAGGATCCTGTTCTCTGAGGTTGGTTCCAGATTTGGCTTTATATCAGGTAATGCTTGTTTGTCTAATTCGGAATTTAACTTATCTATGAGTTTTTTTCTTATGTAAAATGGTTTTTGTGTTACTTTAGTGAAAATCGAACCCTAACCCTGAGATAAAGAGTTTCTAACATCAATTATTATAAAATTTTTATTATATTGGTTCCCAACGTAGAGGTATACGTAGAATAAAATAAAATATTATTAAAAAACCAATTTCTTCTTTATTTTTTAATATTATAACATTTTGGCGACCCAACACGGCGCAATTATCTAATTCAAATAGTTAAAATATAAATAATTTTCTCTTTATTTTTTAATATTATAACATTTTGGCGTCCAACTTGTTGGCTAAGTAAAGAAATAATAAATAAATTAAAATGTCGGAAAATAGTATTTTAAATATTTCGAATGGAAGCCAGAACGCGTCTGGTGATGACGTCATCCAATGCGAGGAAGTTGAACTCTCCGAAACGGCCGATGTTGCGAGTGGCGAGTTCCTACAACCACTGGATAATACTATGGAACCAATGGCTAATACTATGGGCGAGGTCCTGCAAATATTACTAAGCCAAATTAACGATATAAAAACAGGACAAGCCAGCCAAATTAACCAATTCAACGATTTTAAAACAGAACAAGTCAGACAGATTAGCGATTTAAAAACATCAGTCGATAATTTTGAAAAGAAAATATCTAAAGATATAGACATTAAAATCGAGTTGCTAAAACAAGATATAAATGGGCATGTTAAAAGATTAGAAAATTCCATTGATGATTTAGATCAAAAACAAAAAATAAGCACAAAAAATATTGCTGATATAAAAAATGAAGGGTTTAAACAAGAAGAAAACATTTCCAAAATAGTACAGATATGCAATGAAAAATGTGATGACATTCTTATTAAAAATAATGAGAAAAATTATGAAAATTTAATTGAATGTAATGATAATTTAAGTGAATTAATAAAAGATAATTTGAATTATGATTGTAGTATTAATGATCAAAAATTTGAAGAAAATAAAATAATTTTTGAAACTAAAGATGAAAGTGAGAATGTTTGTTTAGTGAATGAAGATGTTAAAAGTAAAGAAATATTATTGAGTAATTTGAATAATAATAATGAGAAAATAAATCAAATAATTAAAAATAAAATAACTAATGATAAGTTAAAAAATAAAATAAGTACAGACGTTATGGATGAGATTTTGAAACAAAATGACAGTAAAAAATTAGTTGATGATCATATAATTAATTTAAAAATAATGAGTAATAATAATGGTAATAATCAAAGTAATATAATGAATAAAAATGTTAACAACAGTGATCATCTGAAAAATTTGGACATCAAATTTGGAAATAAAGTAAAATTTCTTTTTGAGTATCAATGTCAAAATGGGATAGTAAAAATTGCAAAATTAAATCGACCCCCAAGAAAGAGAATAAAACAAATCCTTAGAAATAATTCGGACAGATGCAAAGAAAAAAAAATATTAATGATAAATAGTGGATCCAGGACAATTTTTAAATTTAGAATTAGTTTAGTATAAGATTTAATTGATAATAATAATATTTAAAAATTTATCATAAATTTACAAATCGTATTAGTTTAGAATAAGATGGTTTAATAATGATAATGTTTAAAAATGAACAATGAAAAATGATAAATTGATTTGGGAAATTATAATGAATAAAAATTATGTAACGAAATAAGTTATTGAAAATTTAAAGAAATAATAACAGGCTGGCCAATAGTTCGAATCTCGATAACCAAATTTTAAATTTTAAATTCTATTTTTTATTTTAATACCGAGCATAAATCATTTTTTTATTATTTTTTTTTTTGACAGAAGTGCAAATGTAATGATATTTTACATTACATATTTAAAATTTTTAAATTCAAATAACCGTTAAAGGTAAAAAAGGCGGGAAGAGACGAATACAAGGTTTGCGGAAAAAAAAAAAAAAAAAACAAATAAATTTTTTCTTATATTTAACTTTCATCAAAAAATTAAAAGTTCTAAATTAAAAACTAACACAGAAAATTCGGAAAATCAAATAAAGCTCATTGATATGTTAAGTTCATTGAGATAAACAATTATTATTTGTTATATTGGTCTAGCAGTGGATACCGGTATGACGCTCCCGCCATGAAAGTTGAGGCAGTCTGTTACAAGCCAGTCTGTGAAAAGGTGGCTCCAGGTTCACATGAGAGTCGGTTACAAGAGACAGTTACAAGCAGTCACATATAGTGTATTTTTAAAGAAACATTCCATTCCGGATGCAGCTCCAATTTGGTGTACAGTGGTATCATAGTCAGTCTCTTTGAAAGCAGTGCAGTCTGTTGAGTTAAAAGGAAGCTGCATTTGTAACGAGGATCCTGTTCTCTGAGGTTGGTTCCAGATTTGGCTTTATATCAGGTAATGCTTGTTTGTCTAATTCGGAATTTAACTTATCTATGAGTTTTTTTCTTATGTAAAATGGTTTTTGTGTTACTTTAGTGAAAATCGAACCCTAACCCTGAGATAAAGAGTTTCTAACATCAATTATTATAAAATTTTTATTATATTGGTTCCCAACGTAGAGGTATACGTAGAATAAAATAAAAAAAAAAAAAAAAAAATGTCTTCTTTATTTTTTAAATATTATAACATTGGCTTTATATCAGGTAATGCTTGTTTGTCTAATTCGGAATTTAACTTATCTATGAGTTTTTTTCTTATGTAAAATGGTTTTTGTGTTACTTTAGTGAAAATCTAACCCTAACCCTGAGATAAAGAGTTAGGAATAATTCGGGGCCAATGTTATAATATTTTAAAGCTGAACTCACAAAGGTTATCCATAGAATCTTCTTATTGGAATCCATTTTAGCACGGGTCCTTCCTCCCTCCATAAGGATGAGCCCCGCTTATAAGGTTGACCTCATGACGCAATCCGGAAGTGCCGACTAGAACATTTTGCGTTTCAGAACCCATAAAGAACGAAAATAACAGTGGTTAAAATTTGTATATATATATATATATATATATATATATATATATATATATATATATTTGTCTGTTCGCGGTCTAGCACAGCGAATAATGGTCCGATACAAAAATCTTTCGTCTAATTTGAAAGGTCAAGTTTGTTAACCGGCAGAATCCGCCCACCAGAACATGGTTTTTGGAGCGAAATTCGCGCAAAAAAAAATCGTTACGCTTACTTCATATGCTTGCAAGTACTCGTTTTATAAATTTATTGGCCTAGAAAAACGAATGAAACCATACCTTTAACCGTTTTTGAGAAAAATGGAGAAATATTTGTCGAATAAAGATTTTGGTTTGGGTACTTAGAATCATGGGATTCAGTTAAAATATTTTCTGCATGTTTGAAATTCATATTAACAAAGATGTTTACATTTTGGTTACGTTTGGAATTAAGGAAGGCTTAGAATAAAATATTTTATTTTTAGACATGAAAAGTTTTGGGAACTTCGTATATTTTCCTTAATATCTTAAAAAGGGTTGGTAAGCGGAAGAAGAAATAAGTGCTTAAAACTTCAAATGTGTTGGTTTTGTTCTTTTGAACAAGTTTTTGTCTTTGTTTAAATCACTTTTTAATTGATTTTTATTGTTTTAAATTGCATTTATCTGTAAAATTAGTATTATAGTAAAAGAAAATAAGAAACAGTAAGTAGTGTGTTTCTTCAGCGAACCTTGACAAGGCCAGGGAGTGAGGTATGAGGTATGGACCCTTGCAATCGTGACCTATTTAGGATCATAAATTACGAGTATTTCATGAAAGATCTAAGCAAAATTATAACTGTTTCTATTTCAACCTTTCCAAATTCCATTAAGGGTAAGAACGGAACCGCACTAAGATGATGCAGTTCCTGCGAGTCGGACATTTTTTAATAAAAGATAGTTTAACCTAGAACAGATTTTTTGTTTTCATTTCACCTTCGGTTTTTTTATACAAAAATAATGAAGCTTATACATGAATATTTAAATCAGGCTTCTTCGATAAATTGTAATCTCACTTTTAATTCTCAAGAATTATTATTGACTAATATATTCTATTTTAGGGAAGAAAATGAAAAGAAATTAGTACTTCATCAGAATGAGTTATTGACATCTGAACTACAAATTAGCATTCATGAAATGCGTAACCTTCAAAAAGACCTTAATAAGAAAGAAAAAGATATTAAAACTATCGTGGATGACTATAATAATCTGTTATCGGAGAGAAAGACCTTACAGAAGCAATTACTTGAGACAAAAGTAAATGAATTTATGGCTAGACTAGCTAGTTTTCCTAGCACATTTTTTCTCAAAAGTATTGCTCACTCAAAACTGCTTAAAAAACAAGACTCTTTTTAGAGACCTACTATTATTACAGAGTTCGTAGATCTTTTTATGTTTTTGGGTAAAACAAGTGTTGTACTACATGTAAACTTCCATGAAGGTCTCACAACAAGACTTTGTGCACAAAATAGATATTTAATAGTATTATTTACACTTCTGAAATTGTACTGAAAGAATGTCTACAGACATGAAACACAGTTTATAGTAACATAGAAAGTGAATCAAAATGTAACTGCTGAATATGTCAAAATTTCCTCTCAGTTAAGCAGTGCTTAGGGCTGTTAGCTCCAAAGAGTGGTCAATAAACAAATGGGTAACTTTTTACTCGCTGCTCCAAAGGTCTCTTAATGCACTTGTTGATCACCTCCCTTTTCCAGCAGGGTAAAAAAAAGAAAAAAAAATAAGTTTTTTATTTTTTCACTAATGTATTTGGTGCCGAAGAAGTCGTCCTCTGCCGGCTGAGGATAGGCCATTCCCTACTGACTCACTCATACCTTATGACACGACAAGACAGACCAATATGCCAGTACTGCAATACAACACTTACTGTTAAACACTTACTGACAGACTGTAGACTCAGGCTAAACACTGACTTACCATCAAACATGCATGAATTACTTTCAGATGACAGCAAACATATTTCAGACATATTCCAATTCCTTTCCAACATCAAAACTCTGGATAAACTCTAGCAACGCCTTTTTTTTTTTTTTCTCTCCCCTTGTTTCAATTATTTATTTTTGTTATATATAATATAAATTTACCTTTTCCTTCCTTCTTTTATCTGTCTATTTATTTGTCTTATTTTTGCCTTTTCTCCCCTCTTGTTTTCCCTTCCCCCCTTTTTATTTCTAGAAGTAAATATCACTGAGTGAGGCACTGAAATATCAACACAGAATTAAGTTACTTCTCTCGCAGCTATTAACTACTACTTTACTTACGACTCGTACTTTTTATTTATTTTACTATTTATCATTGACTATACTATTGACTACTATCTTCTACTTACCTCAATTCTTTCAAGCTGCAGTTTCGTCGCCTGAGTTGCGATAAGCTTAATTAATAAAATAAAAATAATGTATTTGGTTTTCTGTCATTTTCAGCAATGTGAAAAGTAATTCAAATTTTTTCAAATTCTTATTTCTATGTTCATTTGTATGTAATTTACTGGCAACTTGAAAATCTGCCATAAACTTCAAACAAAAACTTTTTTGCAGGAAGCAGATTAAAATATATGTTTGTTTTCAGGGCCTAGCTAAGGATTATGAATTTAAAATAAGTCACCTTTATGGAGAAATACAACACTTCAAAAAAATAGTAGATATTAAAGAAGATCTTAATGAAAAAATGAAGCACAGTAAGGATTAATATTTTATTTATTTTAATTAAATATATTGCTGTCCATAAAACAGATTTGTTGAATTGCTATGCATTGTTTTACTACAGGATGTGAAAGACTTTATACACAAATCATATTTGGTTTCTTTTTTCTGCAGAAATAAAAAGGCTTGAATATGATTACTTTCATTTGGATGATAAAGTCAAGCATGGAACTTTAGACATCAGGTCTCTGAAAAACACAATATCAGAAAAAGAACGAGAAAAGAATATTCTGAATGAGCTGCTTCGGAAAGGGGAAACATTGAGATTAACAATGATGACAGACATTGATAGGGTAATAATGATTGATTATTATTTATTTAAATTTCTCGGTGGGATATTTCACTGTTTTGTTTTTGTTTTGTTTTTTATTTATTTTTACGGCACATCGACAACAGAGCCATTAGCGCTGATATTATATTAATATTTCACTGTTTACTTTGCTTCTGCAGTCATTGGGGGGGGGAGGATTAGTTGTCGAATTCTCTTTTCTATTTCAGTAATTGTTTTCCTCTTTACTTGCTTCCTCTTTACTGGTTTCCTTGAATGGCTTACTTTTGCCAGCCCCTCTTCTTTTCTGGACTCCTGTTAGTGGTGGTAATATATCCACTCCTTATGGTGGTTTCTAGCCTATCCATCATTTGGGATGTTGGGGTCACTCAATTCCTAGCAGTCGTAGGGATCTTGCCACTTCCTGTTTTCCATCCTGTGTGCTCTTTAACAACATGATGATTGCCTCATGCTCATGCTAAAAAAAAAAAAAAATATCAGCATACCAGGCCAAAAATGAATTAATGCAAATGAATTGCAATCAACACCACTGCAAAATGAAATTCTACAATATGTATTTATTGCTGAGAATCGATGTGTAAATTCCAAGTCAGCATTCTTAATATTTGAAGAATATAATAAGATAAATAAAACTTAATGTACGTAAAATAGTACAACCAATATGTAAGCTATTTCATTGAGGTCCACTCTTATTCTCATCCCTCCTTGTTAATAATAGAATTTCTGAATTGACATTTAATAAAGCTGGCTTGATATTTTCCATTTAAGAAATGTAATTACGTATGACTTAATTGTTTAGTGTTTCGAAATTAACTTTTCCTGAATTCCCCAAGCTTGGGGTTGAATAGAGGGGGGATCTTCTACTCAGTTGATTTTGCAAAGAGAACATGCTCATAGATTGTGTACTTGATTTAATTTTATTAACTGTCCTATTGTTTTTATTATTGGTTTAATGTTCTATCAATTATTATTGCCAGGAAAGAACTTCTGTGTTTGGGATCTCTATGTATTCTAATATAAAGTTGGAGGAATTCTAGATATTTTTTTTTCAAGATAATCATTTATGGTTTAGCTGGATTATGTTAATGTTTTGTAAATACATTCAGTGTTCAATGAAAACTCTTCCTTTAGTTGGGAGATCTACGTTGTGTAGTTTTATGAGTAAAAGTTTTGTTGAAAATAATTTCTCTTTGCCAGAAATTTTGTATATCATATGATAATACATAAAAAGAAAATAAAAATTAATTTTATTTTAATTTGGTCCCTACCTCGTGAATATAAACTAAATGAAAGCAGAAGGGTTCCCCCCCCACAGTTTTGTAAACATGTAAAGGGAGTTTTCTTGCTACTTAGTGGTATAACAAAAATATCATATAATTTTAAAACATTTCTTCATTTTAGTTACGTCAAGACATTAAAATTCTGAAGACAACCATCCAGAGGAGAAACGCTGAAACAGCATTGAAAGATGAAAAGGTAGAACTGATGCTTGTTATTATGAAAAATGGTGAAAATGAGTACAAACAAAGACTTACTGATTTAGGATTATTGAAAACCGAAGTTTCAAAATTAAGGTAAAAATGCCTGATTTTTCCCAGATTTATTAGTCTCCATTTATATTTATTGGCTACATACTTAGCTAAAGGATTCATCTGTATATGTATAATTCAGCTGTTTGTTCCTTATACAAATCCACACCGTTTGACCAAACTTGGCACTCAGGTAGTTCTTGTCCCGGGGAGTTTCTTAGGCTAGGTCAAAATCAAATAGGACTCACAGTTTGGAGGTCACAAGTTCAAAAACTGTGAACCCGAACATTTACAGAAGAGTGAATTGTCAGCAATCGCCACTATTGAAAAATGAGATATTCACCAAGATGTACCATAACGGAACATCATTCTATCATCTGTGGCAGATTGTATCAGTTGTATGGCAAGTGAAGTCTGGTTGCCGATGATACATTGTATTCAAAGAATGTACTTAGAGAAATATATTAAAATGAAAGGTCAATTTCTTGCTCTGAGTTTTGTGAAAGACTGCTATAGACATCTCAGCAATATTATCTTTCTTCTTATTAAGCTAACCCTTTACTTCATTCTTCGAATTTCAATTTTAGGCAGAAAAAATAAAAGCTTTACCTTTAAAAAGGTTCACAAATTTTTTTCCCTACATGTTTCGCTCCTTTTTGGTGCCTCTTCAGGGGAAAAAGGTAGAAATATAAAGACCGTCCCTACACCTGTCCTGGGTTTAATTAATTTAATGGGTACCAGAATAGGAGAAAATCAGGCAGCCGGAGCATTGTAAGGACCACACTACCTACCTACTGTACTATATAGTCAAGAATCAGATACCTATACAATATCTGCCTCTCTGGGTCTGATAAGAGACTGATTTTATTTTAATACTTATTTTTCGTTTAGTTTATGTACATTTCTCCACAATGTGATGTGAACCATCCAACTTACTGTGAAGGCTTAGTTTTCACAGCTCATGTGGGATGGAGTTTTCATATATCTTCTGGATTTTATTGTAAATATTCATGAGAGAAAACAATTTTTTTCTTCTTTTTATTAGAGCAGAAAAAAGAATGTTAATTAGAACCATTCAAAATAATGGGGACCTAAAAAAAGAAATTTTTTACTTACAAAAAGAACTTACTCAAGAAAAACAAAAAGCACGTGCTCTTGAAGAACAAATGGAGAATCCAATCAATGTCCATCGTTGGAGAATTTTAGAGGTAAAAATATGAATAAGAAGTCATTTTAAGGTTTACAGCAAAACTTAATGCATTACATATTTTTTTATTTATGTAGAAGTTTGATTCAATAAATGCAGCCTATGGGTACATTAATCAGCCAAGGATACTAATTTTAATAAATAATCCTACTTTCAAACGATATTCAATTCAATAAGTATAACATTGAGCAATTTTTGTTGTAAAATAAAGAAATAGACCAAATTTTGTAAATCACTAGAGCTTATGATAAAATGTATAACTTCTTAAGGATTAATACTATATTGTGTGATCAAAATCAAATTAATTTTATCCAATTTATTTAAATAACAAATAAACCAATATTTTTCAATTCTTTATGTCATAAGAAGAAATAAGTTTAAATTCTTCAAAAACAAAATGGTGCCACACACAAGTGTGGCTTAAGTAATACAGCTTTGAGAGCCAAGTTCAAAACTCTGGTTCATATCTATGATTTTATCTTTTAGGGTTGTCGTTCAGGAGTTGTAATTGGGGTCCCAGATTGTCCTCAGGGTTACTCAGCTTTGAATGAGTATCCGTAAAGGGAAAATCAAGTGGCCTGAGCATAGTAGAGACCATACAATCTCTTTTTCCCCCTTCTTTTTAAGGCATGTCAGCCACTTGGGTCGTTAATGCGTCGAATGGAGTCAAGGACAATAATCCTGCCACAGGCATATTTTTATTTTTATTTTTTTTTATTACGGTGCATCACCATCGAGGCCATTATCACTGACATCCAGGGTGTCACCCATTCTCCCATCTTACCCCGCTTATGAATCTAAGGCGCTAGCCACTAGACCATCGGGAGACCCCGTGGTAATTTTTGCCCAATTGTTATTATTACTTATGATTATTTAATTTTCTAAGCAAATATCTAGATCATTTAGTTTATTTTCAATATTATCTAATAACGCAAAATGTTATAGAAATAAAATATTTTAGAAATTAATTTGCTGCATTTCAAGAATTTTATTAATTTATATATATTTATTGTGTTGTTGCCTAGTTTTTACAGTATTATAAGCGCTTGAGCTTTGAAATTAAAAGAATGGTTCAAGTTGAGATTTTTGAACTCCACCAGCCAGCTACCTTTCATGAGAATACGTGCCAAGGGCCTTGGGTTCGATTCCCACAAGGTGTGGTGGCTTTTCTTTAGAAAAAATAAAAGGCATCAGCCCTATCCTGGCTAGAAAAGAGTGGTGGCCTATAGATAACACATCTTAAAATTCTGAGTTGATTATAATGCACGTTAAAATTTAAATAAAGTTTAAAAATAATTATTAAGGAAAATATTTGAATATAGAATCTTCACTTCTTCTTTTTTTCAAATTGGTTTTATTATAAAGATTAACTCATCATCATATTTATGACAATTGTCAACTAATTTATCATATGACATTTCAGGGTAAAGATCCTGAAAAAAATGAGCTAATTCAAAAAACACAGTTGCTACAAAAAAAATTATTCCAAGGAGACGAGAAATACAGTAAATTGTTAGAGAGGCTTAAAGAACTTCAAGTAGCTTATGCTAATTTAAAAAAATTTATGGAAGAGCTTCCTGGAGGACGTGATTGTGCTAAAAATCTTTGTGAAGCTAAAAGGCTTCTTAGAAACAAAACTGTAGAAAACCAGGTGATTATTTTACACATTCTTGGGAAAGTTAATATTTAAGTAGGATTTTTATCCATCATGAATGTGTCTAATCTTGTAACACAGAAAGTTCAACTATGATGACTACTAAAAACTGAATTTTTTTTTTCTTGTGTAGGCAATCTAATAAAATTTATTTGTTTGTAAATAAATGCATTCATAAATAAGATAAAAAAAACTGTCTTCTTACATTGTCTCCTCTGGAGCAAACTATTAATGTAAGGTAAGCCTGTAATTTCAAAGGACCTTGTCATTAAGTACTGAAAATGTATATAACACAAATTAGTTAACATTTTTGAACAATATTCATTGTTTGTAGCTAATAAATCTATCTGAATAAAATTAATACTTTTTATTTTTCAGAGACTTGCAGCTGAAGCTGCGGCATATTCAAATGAATACAGACAAATAAAAAAGAGAATGGAAGAAACTAAGAAAGAAGCCGCTGAAATGAAGAAGAAGTACTTTGAATTGGTAAAACAGAATTAATTGTATGCCTTAAATTAATGAACTGACAGAACATACATACATGAGCAAATAGCCTAACCCAATGCGTTTTTAAACAACCAATTTATAATAACCAAATTTAGGACTAGGCAAGGGAGATAGTGTTTAATCAATGCTTAGCCAAAGCTAAGGCTGAAGAAAAATGTAATAAAAAATGTTGAAATAGATGGTTTAGTTGGAGGGAAAATGGTGTAGCCAATATACCTGTTTCCATAAAATTGGAGGGAAAAATTCCCTCTCTGTTTACAGCCTTAGCTTTGGCTGACCTCCCAACAATGTTGGGCAAAACTAAAAACTAAAATTAAAACTGCATTCACATTTTAGAATAAACTAAATCTAAACTAAAAATTGCGACCTAAAAAAAAACTAAAACTAAAATAACTAATGGATATTAGTTGAACTAAAACTAAATCATTGGGAATTGATTAAAAACTGAATTAAAGCTTTATTTTAGTTTACTTTATTTATTTAGGGCTTCAACATTGTTCATTCAGCCCAGCCTCCATCTTGGTTGTTTTCTAGTCTTCACCTGTAATGAATAAAAGATACTGAGGAATACTGGAACAAATTATTAATTATTAAAGAAACAACTAAAATACGAAGTTAGGTGCACATTGTTACCACCAGCATGTTTGATTGTTGGTCTACTTGTCATTTCATAAATTCCCTTGACCGCACCAAAACTCCCACGAGAATAAAATACATCAAAGACAAAGTATTTTTGTTTTTCTCTCTATGGAGAATGCTAAAATAAAGGGTGGTTATCTTATAAATTATTTATTTATCTTTTATGTTTTATTTTATTTGCATTTATTGTTTTTCTATTGTTTAGTTTAGTTTTACAAAAATAATGTGAATGAATGTAAATCATATGTTATTTTGATAATTAAGTAAATTATTAAAACTAATAGAACTTGTTTTCATTTTGTTTTAAATAGGCTGAAGTTGTATTTTATTTTATTTTTAATTTTTGTGTGTGTAACGGTGTATCAACATTTGGGCTATTAACGCTGAGCTGAAGTTGTATCATCATTTTTCCCCATTATAGTTCATAAATAAACACTCTTTATTTAAAAAAAAATACATACATACCTACTTCTTTACCCTTGCTCTGAATCAAAGTATGAAATAAACTAATTAGTGAATTAAAAACTAAAACTAAACTAAATCATAAATTAAGGTCACTTTTCCTTAAATTAAACTAATTACCATACCAAAAACGGATACTAAAACTAAAAACAACTATTTATTAAAAAAATACTCAAACACATGAGTAATAATTTTATAAATCTGAAACTAATAATTTTAGTGAGTTTATGTTTAGTTAGCATGAATTAATGTTGGTTTAGTAATATAACATTAGTTTTATCCAACACTGCCTCCCAAAGCCTTCCCACAGACTTGGAAGACAGTATGTTTGTAGTATGCCCCCGGGGGCATGCACCGCATAGATAGTCCGTCGGCCCGTGTACATTTTATGCAACGATTTTTAAGATTCTTCATTTTTTCACTATTGACTGTACAACTAGAACAGTGCCACTTGTCAGCTGGCTAGGTAGCAGTGGGTTTGGCTGCGGGGGCGTTGCAAACTTCGGAAAAATATGAAAATGTGAAACGATTTTAAGATTCATGAAATTTTTTGGAGAAACACCTTTCATTATACAATAATCATTGGCACTTGTCAGCTGGCCGGCCAGCGGTGGACTGCTTGTCAGCTGGGGGTCTAAACTTGGCAAAAATACGAAATTCTGAAACGATTTTAAGATTGCTGAAATTTTGGTGGTTACTAGTATTTGTAGTGAGATTAACGAAAAACATTGCCAGCTGCTCATATCTTGGTGGAAAACTTGTCAGCTGGGGGGTATAAGCGCTGAGCGTATGGCGCGCGCTCCGCTTTATACCGCCAGCTGACAACTTTTCCACCCACATATAAGCAGCTGACAATTTGTTTCGTCAATCTTATTACGAATAGTACCTACTAACAAAATTTCAGGAATCTTAATATAGTTTTTTATTATTTGATAGCGAAAGCATGCTTATATTGATTACAACTTCCGAATATATTGATTGTAATTTACAATAAAAATATTCATTTACAATTTGTAAATGAATAATTTTATTATCAACGTTAAAATATATTATGTATTTGCATTAAGGTATGATGAAAAAATATATCATTTATTTGTATAAAATACATAGCACATAAAAAAATTTCGCCTGTGAATGCGTGAAAATCAGGCAACGCTTGGCACAGTGTTTCGCCTAGTGTTAAAAATAACTTATCATTATCTAAATAGTTTGGTTTGTTCACGTTCCCATATTCATCCAAATTTTAACATCTAATAATAACATGAATAAAATGTACACGTGTAAATGGTTTGATGGCGAACAATTACCTCCAGTAGTTGAAATAATTGTTCGAAACCAGTAACTCACTCAAGATATTAAAATTATTCATTTTCTTTGCTTTATTAATCTTTCATCATTTTTTCAATACCAATAATTAGTATTTTCACATGAGAGACAGCAGGATGCCCTCACAAACACTACAAATATCGAAAGTAATGATTCTGAAGGTGAAGAGTCAGACTTTCTTTTTATTAAAAAGTTTTATTAGGTAACTATTATTATTATAAATAAATTATATAATAATTTTTATAGTATTTTATACAAATAAATAATATATTTTTTCATCATACCTTAATACAAATGTATACAAATAATACAATTCTAACGGATCGCTGTCTGTATCTGGAAGATGGGGAAAAATACTATTGGGGACCTTTATCAATGCAATAGTACCCAAAACAATGATTTTCAAAAAAAAAATTTCCCGGCTTGCCTGTTTATCTGTGCGCGCTAATCTCAGAAATGGCTTATCCGATTTAGTTGCAGTATTCACTAATATATTGTGGTACGTTTCACTTAACATTTAGTGTTTTTTTCATGCGAATCGGTACATAAATAAAAAAGTTATGCCAATGTAAAGAATCACGTCCAACATTTCAAGAACTATGGTTAATACGAGACACACCAGAGGTTTTTTTTGTCACGAAACTTTGTATATAGTATTCTCTTAGCAAATCATTTAACGAGTTCTTTAACCAGAAAAATTGGTTCATCTGGAGCAGGGGTTTACTCTGGACCCAAAGTCGCTCGGACGAAACTCAATATTCGTTTGTGGAAATATTAATAGAAAAATATGTTGTAAAAATAAAGTAAATCGGTTTATTAGGAGGGGGTTTATTCTGGACCCGAATTACCAACTTACCGCTACCAGCTGAAATCTTCACATATAATAAAATTCTAACGGATCGCTGTTTGTATACGCAAAATATATGAGTAAAAATACTATTGGGGGCCTTTATCAAAGCAATTGTACCCAAAACAATGATTTATAGAATTGTTGTCTGTTTTTCTGTAAACGGATGGGATATTGAAGATAATATATAAACATGTAAATGGTTTGACGGCTAACAATTCCGTCGAGTAGTTGATTCACCTTCTGAATCATCAACCCCCCCCCCCCCCACAGTAATTGTGCGGTCATCCTCTTCTTGGTGTCTTTCATCTGAAAATACTAATTATTGTAATTGATAAAATGATTAAACGTTAATAAAGCATAGAAAATAAATAGTTTTAATATCTTCAGTGAATTGCTGATCTCGAACAATCATATCAACTACTCGACGGAATTGTTCGCCGTCAAACCATTTACCTGTTTATATATTATCTTCAATATCCCATCCGTAATCCAGAGGAGTTAAACTTGAAGGTTCTTGTTTGTTTATTTTAGATTTTAAACATCGTCGTATAGGTATTTTTTTTCAATCTACTTTACAGTAGATTTATACCTACTCGATATTAGGCGTATAGCCATCGGGGACCAAGCATACAGGCTGCTAGGATTGCTAAAACGTGAAGAAGCTCTACACCTCTTAAGGATTGTTTAACTGTAGTATGTATAGAGTGTCTGACACAGCAGACATACAGAAAAACAGACAACAATTCTATAAATCATTGTTTTGGGTACAATTGCTTTGATTTCAGCTGGTAGCGGTAAGTTGGTAATTCGGGTCCAGAATAAACCCCCTCCTAATAAACCGATTTACTTTATTTTTACAACATATTTTTCTATTAATATTTCCACAAACGAATATAGAGTTTCGTCCGAGCGACTTTGGGTCCAGAGTAAACCCCTGCTCCAGATGAACCAATTTTTCAATGTTCAATTTTTCAAAGTTGTAATCAATATAAGCATGCTTTCGCTATTAAATAGTAAAAAACTATATTAAGATTCCTGAAATTTTGTTAGTAGGTAGTATTCCTAATAAGATTGACGAAACAAATTGTCAGCTGCTTATATGTGGGTGGAAAAGTTGTCAACTGGCGGTATAAAGCGGAGCGCGCGCCATACACTCAGCGCTTATACCCCCCAGCTGACAAGTTTTCCACCAAGATATGAGCAGCTGGCAATGTTTTTCGTTAATCTCACTACAAATACTAGTAACCGCCAAAATTTCAGCAATCTTAAAATCGTTTCAGAATTTCGTATTTTTGCCAAGCTTAGACCCCCAGCTGACAAGCAGTCCACCGCTGGCCGGCCAGCTGACAAGTGCCAATGATTATTGTATAATGAAAGGTGTTTCTCCAAAAAATTTCATGAATCTTAAAATCGTTTCACATTTTCATATTTTTCCGAAGTTTGCAACGCCCCCGCAGCCAAACCCACTGCTACCTAGCCAGCTGACAAGTGGCACTGTTCTAGTTGTACAGTCAATAGTGAAAAAATGAAGAATCTTAAAAATCGTTGCATGAAATGTACACGGGCCGACGGACTAATAACTTTGGGTAAAACTGAAGTTTAGCGTCCTCAAAACCGATTTCTTTCAAATTTTGTACAATACCGTATTTTGATGCACTAAACACGAATCCGTTAAAAAAAAGTTCGCATTTAACTAGGAAAGAAGTTATTAAGCACTAACGTTCACTGTTAGGAAGGTTATAAAAGTAGGCGTATTTGTAAACACGCGCATGCGCAAATATGTAACATTGGGAAACAGATAACTCTCATTTGAAGTTTTGATAAACCATTTATTCAAAAATATTGTCAATTTTTAGGACATCTTGATCCCTGGGTTGATGATTTTTTTTACTAATAAACAAAACACCCAAAGAGATCACACTTTATCATTCCATTAATCAAAGTAGACTTCTATCAGGACTAGTGTCCTATCTTCAGGAATCTTAAGACCATCTTGGCCCAAGACCATCTCACCTGAGGGCTGAATCACTATAGAGTAGAGAGGAAAAGACCCAAATTTCAAATGACCTCTTCTTTGTACTAACAAAAGATAAACCGTGGTCCTCTTTGTGTGTTTTATTAATTATTTAGGTACAATTGTCCTGTAGACCCCCTCATACAAAAAATGTTCTGCCTTCCTCTTAAGTGGCGGTCACACTAGGCTGCCTTACATTTTTTTTTTTTTTTTGATGACCTCAACAATTACCGAGGTTCATTAAAATATAACAAAAACTAATTAGTGTTTTGGTAACCCTCCCCCCTCCCGGTGCTCCGACACACTCACACATACATATATACACACATACACACACACACACACACACACACACACACACACACACACACACACATATATTGTTATAATATAAATAAAAATAAAATTATTTTTAATAATTTTATTTACGTACGCCTCTACGTTGGGAGCCAATATAATAAAATTTTATAATATTTAATTTTAGAAACTCTTTATCTCAGGGGTCGGGTTCGAGTCCAGTAAAGTAAAACAAAGATAATTTTAACTAATAAAAAACAAAACAAAAGAAAAAAAACTCATAGATAAGTTATATCCAGGCATAGATAAACAAGCATTACCTGATATAAAGCCAGCTCGGTATTCTGCATAGGATGGGATCTTCTTTAGAATTGTATCTTCTTTTCACTGAACTGCACTTATGAGACTGTCTCTTCTTGTAAACTGAACTATAGAGATGAGATTGTATCTTCTTGTAAACTGAATTGCTTTTAACAGACTGACATATGAGACTATCTGTACACTGAACTAGAGCTGCATTCGGAATGGCGTTGTTTCTTTAAACTGCACTATATGTGACTCTTGTAACGGACTCTACTAGAGCTGCATCAGGAATGGCGTTCTTTCTTGGCGGGAGCGTCATACCGGTATCCAATGCTACCTGTATAGACTGCTAGACAAATATAACGAATAATATTTGTTTATCCCAATGAATTTAACATATCAATGAGCTTTTTGGATTTACAGAATTTTCTGTGTTAATTTTAAAACTTTTAAATATGTAATATAAAATATCATTACAATATATATATATATATATATATATATATATATATATATATATATATATATATATATACAAAAAAAAATAATGGGTACCTTGGGTGGTATTGGCCCTAGCAGTCGAAGCAGCCAAGGGGAAAATCAGGCGACCGGAGCATAGTACTGACCACACTATGTCCCTAGTGTGTCTTATGGTCATGAATCGGATACCTCTATAGTATCTCCCCTCAGGGCCCTCCTACTGGAGGCCTGTTACGGGACTGATTTTTTTTATATATATATATATATATATATATATATATATGCATATATAAATTTTAACGGTGGTAATTTTCGGTGCCTACTAGGTAGGATCGATAAAGATTTGAAGATATTTTTCAAAAACTCCGCCATGAGTGCAACCTGAATAGCTACTTTCCTTCGGATGAAAGTGCTAAAACGACAAAAAAAAAAGAAAGTTTAATAAAAAACAATTGATCAAAACAAAACAATAGAACTATTATAATATAAATGATAGAATATATATTTCACATTGGCTGGCTGGGGCTAGCGTGGAGAAATCACGTGACCGCAAGCAAGGAGCTCACGTGACCGCCAGTGGCTGGTAAGCAGCGCTAAAAAAGTTAAACATGTTCAACTTCTGACTTTGGCTTATAATCACCAGCCGCTGTTTCTGGGTCAGACTAGGCTGCTTGCTGGTAAATCACCAGCGGCTGATAACCAGCCTAGTGTGACCGCGGCTTTACTCATCTTAAGCCGTGGTCACTCTAGGCTGGTTACCAGCAACTACTAGCCAGCAGCTGGGGAATTACCAGCAAGCAGCCTAGTCTGACCCAGGACCAGCGGCTGAGGAATGCCAGCGGGCTGGTGATTACCAGCCAAAGTCAGAAGTTGAACATGTTTAACTTTTTAGCGCTGCTTACTAGCGCTGGCGGTCACGTGATCTCCTTGCTGCCGGTTGCGGGATCTCCTCGCTAGCCCCAACCAGCCGATGTGACATATATATTCTATCATATATATTATAATTTGAGTGTTAAGGCGTGAGCACTTAACACTGCGTGCCAAAGGTCGTGGGATCGATTCTCACTATTTGTATTATTTTTTTTTTTTCGTTTTAGCGCTTTCATTCGAAGGAAAGTAGCTATTGAGGTTGCATTCATGACGGAGTTGTTGAAAAATAACTTCAAATCCTTATCGATCCGAAACGTTAATTTGACCATGCCAGCCGTAGTTTTTGTTATATTCAACAAAACTCGGTATTTGTTGTGGTAAACTAAAAAGAAAATTACATTGTAAAAATATACTAAAGCAGTTTATTAGGGGGGGGGGGGTTTACTTACTTACTGAAGGGTGCTAAAGTCCATGAAGGACCATGGCCTCTGTTAGCAGCTTTTTCCATCCTCCCTGGTCGGCAGCGAATCTCCTCCAACGGCTGATCTCCAGATCCTTCAGGTCTTTTTCAACGTCGTCCAACCAGCAAAGATGGGGCGTCCCTTGCCTCCGTCCTCCTCCAGGCTTGCCGTACAGGAGTTTCCGGGGTAGTCTTCTAGGTCCCATCCTTTCCACATGGCCAAGCCATCGCAGCCACCCAGTCTTTATGTGCCACTATGTCTGGCTCTACATAAAGATCCCGCAGCTCTCGGTTGCTCCTGATCCTCCACTGCTCACCTTACTTTACAGGCCCATAAATCCGCCGCAGAACCTTTTGCTCCCAAACTCTCAGTATACGCATAGACTCTGAGGTTAAGGTCTATGCCTCGCTACCATAGGTGACTGTGGGTCTCAGAATACTTCTATATACAAGTGCCTTTGCGTTTCTGGACAACCTTTTATACTTGAGTACTCTCTGCAGTCCAAACAAACATCTGTTTATAACTACATTTGAGGCATTAATGACTCAAGGGGTTGACAAGCCTTAAAAGAAAGAAAGAAAGAAACATCTGTTTCCAGCAGCAATCCTCGCCTTTATATCAGCTGTTATTTCATTATTTTCTGTCAGCTTGCTACCTAGATATTTGAATTCCTTGGATCTTGCAAAAGAGTACTCTCCAAAGACAAATTCCTCACGGGCTTCTTCTGACGTTGCTGACTTCATATAGACCGTCTTCTCCACATTTACCTCCAGTCCGAGTTCTCTTGCAGCACGCAGGAATTCTTCCAGAGCCCAGGCTACAGCTGCGAATGGTCTGCCTGATATAACGACATCATCCGCATAGGCGAGGTGTTGGGTCAGCCTATTGTAAATAGTTCCGCCGGGGTTTGACCTAATTTTCCTAATGGCATACTCAAGGACAAGGTTGAAGAGTAAAGTGGAGAGTGGATCGCCATGTCTAAGGCCTCTTCTAACATCAAATGCGGCAGTACATTTCTGACCAGCTTTCACCCTGCATCTAGTTGTCTCTAAGGTCATCCGTACCAGTCTAATAAGTTTCTGGGGGGGGGGGGGTTACTCTGGAGTGAAATTACTAATTCGATATTATTTCTCACGTCTACCGGCTGTGCAGTAGCGGCTAGTAGGCAGCCTAGTGTGACCGCGGCTTATCCGCTGGCTGCTGGTGCTACGAGCTAGCGGCTGACTAGTAGCTGCTGCTAAGCAGCCTAGGTGACCGCCGCTTTACAGACATGTGTCCAAACTGAAATTAAAAAAAAAAAAAATCTGTCATAAGGGTCAAGAATTTATTTAGTTTCATATGAATTGTTTTCGTTTTACCTTTCATATATATATTTTGTTGTTTTTTTTCTTTCAGAAAATCAAAATTGATCATGAACAAATAAAGAGTACTAGTGCATCATGAAAACTATTTTTGGAAAATCAAATATTTTTCTTAAGTACAATTGATTCTCTTTAGTTCAATGTGAAATGCAGAAAGGAATATTTTGATCTGTTTGTGATACAGTTTCTATTCCGAAGTTAAAAATAATATTAAAATACAGCTATTTGTATTATTCTCTTAGTGCTTCATGTAGATTTTATATGAAATTGTAATGTTGTCTATATTTATATTAATGCATCCTTGTTATAAAATAATTTTAATTATTCACTATTTTTTATTTTATTGAATGAATATTATGATGGATTAATGTATATTATTTTGTTAATACAGATAGAATAATTTATAAAGTTGTTATTTTAAGGGGTAATACTACCTTGTCTGATCAAAAAGTAATTTCCTCGAATTTATAAATGTATTCTTTAGTTTCTAGTTAACCCTTTCCACACTGGACTACGCATGGACTTGCCACCCCTCAGACGGCCCTGCCATCACACCCTCTCTCCTCTGATGGGGCTGTATAAGCCCCTAAACGCCTCTATTCTCGCTCAACATTCGACGAATTCCTAACTGATTTATTTAGTTTTAATCTCCTTTAATTTACACATTATCCAGTTATCTTTATTTTAATATTCAAAATAATAATTATTACATTAGCAATTCAGAAGAAGTTTAATACAAAATAATTCAAACTAAAATTATTAATTAAGCGAAATAAGTTCAAAATGTACTTGGTCAAAGTCACACAATACAAATATGTTTACACCGAATCTACTTCCCAACCTGGAATGTTCTAGCTGAAAAAAAAAACACAATAAATTTCCTGTGGTGAGGTATTCTTCTACTTCAACGATCATGCATGATTGTGCAGATAAGCGTCCAAAAGTATTTTAATGGTGTGAAATTTTTAAAATTGACTATTTCTGTTCGTATATCTATTCCCAATGCAAAAATAAAACACACCTTCATTGGCTTGCTCATTTTTAATTCCTGGTAATGTGCTATTGAAATAAAAAACTGTCTTTTTTAATTATTGAACAAGATTGTCTTATCTGGCCAACATCATAAGATCTGGTTTACCCCTATAGAGAAGGGAAAAAATGCTTAAAAGTCCGATTCGCAGGATCTGTGTCATCTTAGCGCGGTTCCGTTCTTATCTCTAGTGTTTATGAAGGCATAGAATAGAAACAGTTATTACTTTGTTTAGATCAATAGCGAAACACCTATCCAAATGAAATCTCAAACAAACCAGTCTTGAAAGGTCTTGATTTACAATCTTACCTGTATGGGTCAGCTATCTCATAAGTCGGGCAGAAAGGCCTCCGCTCTGAGGCTTTTGGAAAGCCTTGGGATCTCTCTCTTTGAACGCTACATTTTTAACAATAAATTGATCTTCTTATTTTACTTAATCTGTTTTATTGTCAAATACATTATCCGACTATAAGCAATTTAAAAATAACAAGGAATAAAACAGTCAAAAAGAACCGCTCGAATAAACGAAATCAATTACTTTAAAGTTTTAAGCACTTATTTCTCCGATTGACATCGCCTAATTAAAACTTTCTTTAGAACCTTTTTTGTAGAGCATTTAGTAAGCTTTCGAATGGTAACCTTCTGCTTCTCAAGATTGTCAACGGTTTTCGAGATACTAACGAAAGTATACAAAGTTACCAGAACTTTTCTTGTCTGTTAATAAAATATTTTATTCTAACCCTTTCTTTACTCCAAACATAACCAAAATTTCAACATATTAGTGTTCGAACATGCAGAAAATGTTTCAACTGAATCCCATAATTCTAAGTACCAAAATCAAAGACAAAAAGAACAGTTGAATAAGCGAAATCAATTTCTTTAAAGGTTTAAGCACTTTTTTCTCCGATTGACATCGCCTAATCAAAACTTTCATTAGAACCATTTTTGTAGAGCATTTAGTAAGCTTTCTAATGGTAATCTTACGTTTCGCAAGATTCTCAACCTTTTTCGAAATATTAAGGAAAGTATACAAAGTTACCAACATTTTTTATGTCTGTGAATAAAATATTTTATTCTAACCCTTCCTTAACTCCAAACGTAACACAAATTTCAACATATTAGTTTTAATGAAAGTAGAACATGCAGAAAATGTTTCAACTGAATCCCATGATTCTAAGTACCCAAACCAAAAACGGTATTCAAAAACTATTTTTAATTTTCTCGAAAACGGTTAAAGCTATCGCCTTGAAAATGGATTCATTCGTTTTCCTAGCCCAAGAAGCCTATAAAACGAGTACTTACAAGCTTATGAACTCAAAAACGTAAGCGTTACGATTTTTTTTGCACGAATTTCGTCCCAAACGCCATCTTCCAGTGGGCGGATTCTGCTGGTTAACGAACTTGACCTTTCAAATTGGAAGACGGATTTTTGTACCAAATTTCATCACAATCGGACCATTAGGGAAGCCAGAAATGAGCGAACAGACAAATATATATATATATTGTTATGATTAATTTTTTAAAAAAGAAATAAACATATTTTAATTATTTTAATAAGATTTATTATGAGTTTGACTTAACCTCAGGGGGTAAAGTTCCGAGTGAATGAAATTATATAACATTTATCTCCAGACAATTCTGAGATACAAACAATATTAAATTACATGCAAACAATAATAAAATAATTGAAAACTACAACAAAAACAATTCTTACCTCTAAATCAATCCGCTTCCAACGAAATCTCAATACATTCGGTATTCCTTGGAGGAGAGCTCTGACTTCGGCCAACGCTGAGAACCAAAAGACTTCTTCTTCAATACAAGGCTGCTGTAGTTAAATAAGGACAGACCCCAACTCCTCCTTCCATGAATGCAGGGAATCGACGGACGCCTTCTCTCTATCGCTGTTGGGACTAGAGTGCACTGACGCCATTCGAGCAAGCGGGAAAGTTTAGCGTCCTTGCTTCTCAACTTCCGCAGTTTGCCGGATTATATATACAGATAACAATTGTTTTTTGCCATACAAAATAATTAATTTATTGTTATCTGAATGTACATTTAATATGGATATATTGTACATCAGTATTGTCCAAAAATATTATTAATTTTGATCGTATATAATACAATGTTATTTGTACATATGGTTTGTGATTTGCGCGGGCTTTTCAAAATATCGATGGTTATTTGAATTTAAAAATATTTTCAAGAATGTAATATATCATTACATTTTATATATATATATATATATATATATATATATATATATATATATATATATATATATATTGTAATGATTTTATTTGTTATAACTTGATTCGCCACGTTGGGCGTCATTAAATGTAATGATTAATTTTTACAATAAGAAATAAAGAAATTTTAATTAGTTTTATTATATTAATTTAACTTAATCTCATGGATCAAAGTTCCGAGTGAATGAACGATTTAACATTTATCTCCAGACAATTCTGAGATACAAACAATATTAAATTACACACAAATAATAATAAAATAATCAACCACAAAAAAAACAATTCTTACCTCTAAATCAATCCACTTCCAACAAAAACTCAAAACACTTGGTATTCCTTGGAGGAGAGCTCTGTCTTTCACCCACGCTGAGAACCAACAGACTTCGTCTTCTCCCTCCGAAAGATGAGACTAGACTCCTTGTTCTCCCTATGGCTGCGGAGACTCGACTGGACTGACGCCATTCGAGCAAGCGGGAAAGTTTAGCGTCCTTGCTTCTTAACTTCCGCAGTTTACCGGATTATATATAAAGATAACAATTGTTTTTTGCAATACAAATAATTAATTTATTGTTATCTGGATGTACATTTAATATGGATATATTGTATACCAGTATTGTCCAAAAATATTATTAATTTTGATTATATATAATACGATGTTATTTGTATATCTAGTTTGTGATTTGCGCGGGCTTTTCAAAATATCGATGGTTATTTGAATTTAAAAATATTTTCATGAATGTAATATATCATTACATTTGCACTCCTGTCTAAAAAAAAAAATTTAAAAAAAATGTTTTTAGTCCGGTATAAAAGATAAATTTAAAATTGAAATTTTAATTTGGAGTTTCGGAATACAGAATTATTATTTAGATTGGTCAGCCTGTTATTTATTCAAATTTTCAATAACTTATTTCGTTACATAATTTTTATTCATTATCATTTCTCAATTTAAATTATCATTTTCCATTGTTCATTTTTAAACATTATCATTATCAAAACTATCTTATCCTAAACTAATATGATTAAAATTTATGATAAATTTTTAAATATTATTATTATCAATTAAATCTTATATTAATATGAATCTTATTTTCTTTAAAAAAAAAATACTAAACTAATAAATTTTATAAAAACACACTAAACTAATAGATATTAATTTTAAATTTTTTCATGAATTTATTCCTGGTCGTTAATATTTTATTTTGCAGTTGTCCAATTTCTTTCTATAAAAATGTTTTATTCTTTTCCTTGGAGGCCGATTTAGCTTTGAATTTTTTTCTATTCCAAGTTGTCTTTTATATTTATAAAGAATTTTTATTTTATTTCCAAATTTGACATTCAAAATCTTTAAATTATTATTATTATTAATAGTTCTATTCAGTTTCTTCATTGGTATATTTCCACTTCTTTTATTATAACTCTTTTCATTTTGTGTATTATAGCCTCTTATGTTTATAATAAATTTGTAGTCATCAGTTAATTTTTTAATGCTATTTTGTTTCACAATCTTATTTATAACTTCTGTCCTTATTATACTTCTGAAATTATCATTAATTATCTTTTTATTAATTATTTCATTTGTACCCTCATTATCATTATTTAATTCAGTTAATATTTTTTCTTGAATTGTATTATCTTCATTTATTAAACAATTATAGTCATTTTTATTTTTAATCAACATTTTATCATCTTCAAATATCTGGTCATTACTACCATCACTACTATCTAAATTGTCCTTTATTGTTTCATCCAAATCGTCATTATGTATTAATGTATCGTCATTTTCGGCATTTTTAACTAAATTTTCATTATTATTTTCATTTATCTCAATGACCTCTTCACTACTTATATTATTTTTATTAAAAAGGTTATTATTCGATTTTTCCAACTCTATCGTCTCTTCATTCTGATTTTTACCCATATTATTTAAAGTATTACATAAATCGTCCAATTTTTTATTATTTTTACTTAATTCGGACTTTAGTTCATTTTGTTCGATCCTATTTGCATCAATTTTATTTTCCAGTTTTTTATTTTGTTCCAATAATAGCCTCATCAAATGTTCTAGGCCTTGAGGATGCATCTCATTATCCCTTTCGGAAGTATGGTTCCCGCTATTGGATATAATTTCCGTTCCTAAGGAACCCGCCGATTCTCTGAATGCTATTGCATCATCCTCCTGCAATTCGTTTTCACGTGTTTCGACTATAATATTTATTTCTCCCGGTGTTGTAAAAAATACGTATTCCGGTGATTCTACACTATTTTCCTCACCGTTATTTTGAATTTGTTCAATATTCACGTCAGACATTTTTATAACAAAAAAAAAATTATTTTTAAGTTTTATTTTTAATATTTATTTACTGTTTATAATTTCAATTCACTCGGCCGTCTACGTTGGGCGCCATTAAATGTAATGATTTTATTTGTTATAACTTGATTCGCCACGTTGGGCGTCATTAAATGTAATGATTAATTTTTACAATAAGAAATAAAGAAATTTTAATTAGTTTTATTATATTAATTTAACTTAATCTCATGGATCAAAGTTCCGAGTGAATGAACGATTTAACATTTATCTCCAGACAATTCTGAGATACAAACAATATTAAATTACACACAAATAATAATAAAATAATCAACCACAAAAAAAACAATTCTTACCTCTAAATCAATCCACTTCCAACAAAAACTCAAAACACTTGGTATTCCTTGGAGGAGAGCTCTGTCTTTCACCCACGCTGAGAACCAACAGACTTCGTCTTCTCCCTCCGAAAGATGAGACTAGACTCCTTGTTCTCCCTATGGCTGCGGAGACTCGACTGGACTGACGCCATTCGAGCAAGCGGGAAAGTTTAGCGTCCTTGCTTCTTAACTTCCGCAGTTTACCGGATTATATATAAAGATAACAATTGTTTTTTGCAATACAAATAATTAATATATTGTTATCTGGATGTACATTTAATATGGATATATTGTATACCAGTATTGTCCAAAAATATTATTAATTTTGATTATATATAATACGATGTTATTTGTATATCTAGTTTGTGATTTGCGCGGGCTTTTCAAAATATCGATGGTTATTTGAATTTAAAAATATTTTCGTGAATGTAATATATCATTACAATATATATATATATATATATATATATATATATATATATATATATATATATATATATATATAAATAAATATATACATATTGTTAAGATTTTTTTTTTATAAAATGATTGCGCCACGTTGGGTCGCCATTTAATGTTAAGATTTTATTGTTTATAAAAAGAATGAAAAAATTTTAATTACTTGAGTAAGTTTTATTATATGAATTTGACTTAATCTCAGGGATTAAAGTTCCGAGTGAATGAACAATATAATATTTATTTCCAGACAATCCTGAGATACAAACACCAATATCAAAAATAATACAAATGACAATAAAAGAATTAACAATTACAAAAAAAAACAATTTTTACCTCTAAATCAATCCGCTTCCAACAAAGTCTCAATACACTGCGCTTCAGCAATTTCTTCCTCAAGGCGACACGCCCTCTTGCCAGGTCTCGCGCATAGAATGGATATTCCGAAATTGTGGATTCTGTTGTCTTCTCACTCCGTCTTCTATGACAATCAACAATAGACCGCACTCCGTACTTCTCGGAGGATAGCTATGGACTCTAGCTCCTCACTTCACGACTGCTGGGAATCAACTGACGCCTTCTAGCAGGAAAGCTTGGCATCCTTGTTTCTTAACTTCCGCATTTTGTTGGTTCATATATAAAAGTAATAATTATATTTTTCGTAACTTCAAATAATTAATTTATTACCATCTGAATGTACATTTAATATGGATATATTGTACACCAGTATTGTCCAAAAATATTATTAATTTTGATCGTATATAATACGATGTTAATTGTATATATGGTTTGTGATTTGCGCGGGCTTTTCAAAATATCGATGGTTATTTGAATTTAAAAATATTTTCGTGAATGTAATATATCATTACAATATATATATATATATATATATATATATATACAAATTTGAACCACCGTTATTTTCGGTCTCTAGGGGTTCTGAAACGCGAAATTTTTTAGTCGGCACTTCCGGATTGTTTCATTGTATCAACCCTATAAGTGGGGTTCCTCCCTATGGGGGAGGGAGGAACCGCGCTAAAAAAGCAGTGGTTCCAGAATAAAAAAAAAAAAAAAACTTACAAACCAATATAACATTTTGATTTATTTACATTTTTTTTTAGGAAAAACATCAACATAGTTTTGCTTTTTGCAAAAAAACAAACTAACAGAAAAGTATGTGGTTCAATTAAATCTAACCTGAAATACCATTTTCCAACTATTAATAAATATAAGTTATAACTATGCAATGTTACAGCCTTTTAAAAAATAAGTTTGAGGGCAGAGTACTATATCATCTAATACTAAATATCATTGTTTAATTACTTTGGTAAATCACATAAAATAGTTACGGTAAAAAAGAAAGAACATTTTAGTAAATTATGTCAATGTTTAAATTTAAATAAGTATGAAACAGAGAACTCAGAAATGTATACATTGAAGTATTTCGTTTGAAATGAAGGAATGTAGTGATTGTTAAATTACAGCTCATCGGGGTAATAGAAAGAATGAATCCGTGCAACAGAATATTGAACAGATTTCGATCATGCTGACACACCCTTTGCTCAATATTATTTTCTTTCTATTGATAAATCTGATCATGAATATTCCTTCAATTCAGGCATGCTTCATGTTCAAAGGGAAAAGGCTCGTAAATATTTCAAATTGTATTCGATCTTGAATAAGATGATTAGTATTTACAAAATAATTTTCATATCATTTTTCTTTGTACTACACTTTTCTTTTAGTGAAGATTCGTTGTTCTTTCAAGTTTTCAACTTACTATTACAAAGTCTATACCTTCGCCATACAAAACTCAATTGAATTTGCTTTATCAAACACTTATAATTTAAAGCTATCAGCTGTATTAAATGCATCCCGGAGAACCAATAAACCAGTGTTACTTATTAATAATTAATATTCAAAATTAACTAATAAATTGCATGTCGGCAAGAACACTCTTAACATTAAAAATTGAACATTTTTGAGTAAAAATTACCACAAACATATAGCCATTTCTGTTCTATACTTAGATCCTTACAATCCTAGTGGAAAGATAGATAGATATGGAGTTTGGTGCTCTACTACTAGGTTATTTGCGCAAAATTTCCTAGTGGAAAGCACTAAGAGCAGTTTTATCTCAAAAAGTATTTTTGGAATAACTAAAATACTTAAGAAATAAAAAATGTATTCACCATAAAGTAGATAGATACTTATCACAGTTCAGAGAAGTATGAACTATACTCAAAACTCAGGTAGAAAAATATCCTCTTTAAAGTTATTCTGAGACTCAAAATTGCATTGCCTAAATTTGCATGTGTAAAGTAGAGTTATAACTGTGTTCTTGCCCGATTGTGATATCTTAGGTGATAAATCACCAATTGACTCAAACCGAAAATTCAACTGCTTTTAATAAGAAAATGCCTCACTCCCAATAAAAAAAGAGCTTTTGTATTAAAATTGATGAAGAAGAGAAATGATTACAGAAGCAAATTATATACTTTTAGTCATGAACCATAATGCAATGGAAGAATTTTTACATGTTCATCCATTTTTACTTTTTTATAGTTTTAGAAATAAAAAAAACTTACATTTTATTCATGTTACATTTTTTTTTTAAGTTAAAAGATTTTTCAATAAAATTGATTTCCTACGATTTTTTAGCTGAGGGTTAATAAAAGTTCTTACTATTGCAATAGAATTTTGGCACTTACTTAAAGATTTTAAAATTACATAAATTTGTCACTCATACAACATTGGGAGAAAAAAGCTGAAAAGCCTACTAAAAGAATTAAGTAGAGAAATTACTATTGATTCTATAAGTAACAGAATAAAGTAGCAATGAATACACTAGTTTTATATGGTGAAAGTATTTCGCCTAGTAAAATACTATTAAAAAAATAAGTCGAATTAGGAATTAATAGGTATACTCCGCCAACAAACTATATAAGTAGTCAAACATTAAAATATATTATAATAAGCAGTATATAAATACTGGAAAAATAAGGAGATTTGCTAATAAAGAGCAATATTCAATGACAATGAAGTGACAAATAAATGTCTACTTTAAGATATCTTATAAAATAGAAAAAAATTATAATTTAGATAGAGACATATAAAATTTGGGATTTTACAATATCTACATATGTACAAAAAAAGCACTATTTAGCCCTAAGTAACCCCAACAGCTTCAAATATACACAATGTATAAAATATATACTTTCAATGCTAAAATTTGTTATAAAAATTTATTAAATTAAATTTTCATGTATTTTCAATAAAGGACGTGGGTTGCTGATGGTGTGGACACATTTGACGCAATTGCTTCTTCAAGGTTCGAATGAAGCTTGCTGTAATTGGCAGAACTTGGTCTCCCCCGGCCTCGACCACTTCGGCTTTTTCTTCCTTCGAGGGCAAGAGCCAATAGCTGAAATAAATACATTCTTTTTAAAGCAAAAAATAAATTAGAATCAAATCATAAGCGTAAAAATAAAAATTTAGCTCAGACTGAACTTTAATAATAGCACTTTATTCCCCCATCAATAGCAATCCCAATGTCACTTTATTCAGCTTGTAACCACTCCAATACAGTTTCAGCAAACCTTCGAACTTTGGTAACAATTTTGGAGTGCTCTGGATAGTTTTGTTGTGACAACTGTCATATAAATGAAAAATAGAGCAAACATTTACATTGAAATTGAATTTAAAATGTCATTGTGGTCAGAGGGACCACAAGATAACCTTCAACTCAAATGAGATGTATACTAAGAGAAACAAAGATCAAATGATGAAGGGTATGGGCACTTCCCGCCAAGCCTGAAAGGCCATGTGCCATTACATACAGGATGTATCGCAAGTAGATGACAATACTCAAGGGGCTAATACTATACCAAGAATGTGGTTCAATGCTGCCAACCTCATGTTTCTGTCTGCTTTTGTTCCAGAGATATGCCGTTCTAAAGGCTATTTAGAAAAAAAAAAAATGTTTTGTGTAGAAAAACCTCAATTTTTTCTGCTTATACACATTCAACATTTCAATAATTTTTTGAAATTATCGTTAAATTTTCATTAAGGTTAATGAAATTTCAATGTTAACAAGTGTCTTTCAAATCGCAATAACTGTTCAATATTAATAAAAAAATCAATTTAGTGACAAAAGTTCAAGAATCACAACTTCTCCAAAAACAATTCTGCTGACTAACGAATAGCCCAATTGTTGATACACCAATAAACTCACACACAAAAGACACTTCTGATACATGTATCAGCCTTAAAGTAAATTTAATGCCGATTTAAAAAAATTAATTAAATGTTGAAAAATAAGGTGTACAAACAGAGAAAATTGGGGTTTACCTACAACAAAAAAAAACACAATTTTTTCTAAATAACCTTCAGAAATGCACATCTTTGGAAGAAAATAAGATAGAAACGTGCAGTTGGCAGCATTGAACTATATTTTTATTCTAGTTAGCACCCCTCCCACTGAATATTGTCATCTACTTGTGATACAACCCATAAATCAGGGAATCTTTCCTTCCAGAGGTCTGGGACAACAAGGCTCTATGGTAACAGGTTAAAATAAATGAGGACATCTCTCATACTATTTTCTTCAAGAGATAAAATTAGAAATAAATACTTTTTATACTCACCTTATTTTTATAATGGAACAAGAAGTATGCAACAAAACAGAGGATAGCAATGGTTGCAAAATATGAGAAAGTGTAAGAATCACCAGTGTCCACAAACTTAGTTTTCAGAGGAAAGTCACTAGGCCATGACTGTGCTGGATCAGATTCAAGGCCTGCAATGAAACACTTATTAGGGAGGAAAAAAATAAACACAAATTCTTTATATAGATAAAAAAGAAATAATAAATATGCTTGGTAAGAGTTGTAAAAAAAATGTATAACAATCCTCAATAAGCTGTTACGAAAAAAAAAAATATATATATATATATATAATTTATGTTGACCACACTATATTGTTACAAGAATAATTAAGGTGAGCTTTTAAATTTGAAAATTTAAGGTTTCAGAAAAATATATATATATATATATATATATATAACTCCTCTGAAACGGCTTTACGGATTTTTATGAAATTTTTTGTGTATATTCAGTAGGTGTGAGAATAGGATGTTAACTATTTTCCATACCCCTAGGTGATAAGGGTGGCTCACCCCAAAAAATATTTTTTTATATTTAATTTTTATTTTTTTATGATTTGGCATTAAAAAATACATAAACCCTACATTTTCAACCTTCTACAATGATATTAGTACTTTTATTATTATAAATACATTTTAATTATAAAATGTAGTTTTATTCAATATATTTATTTATTTAAATTGTAACGTCCATTATTATTAACTAAGAATCATAGGGCGGGTTATCTATAGGTTACCACCCATTTCTAGCCAGGTTAGGGCTGATGCCTTTTCTTTTTTCTAAAGAAAAGCCACCACCCCATAGTGGGAACCCAAGACCCTTGGCACGGAATGTTAAGTGCTCATGCCTTAACCCTCACGGCCACCAGGCCTCCTTTTACAAAGAGAAATATGGCTCTAGATTCTAACCTGTTCCTGAAGGTAATTCCAACATTCAATTCATGTTTCCAAATGACATCGTTCGGAGCAACGGAAATACTTAAACATAATGCTGCAAATAGTCAACAATTTAATTCAACATTCAAAATCAAAGGCCAAGTTTATCACAAAGTGGGATCATTGCTGCCAATGCCAAACAAACCACATCAATTTTTACAAATTTACTTTATGAAAGGTGAGGACTCCGAGCAGGCACTCGCCAATCGCGTGGATGCACGTCCTACATTAACCTTAATTCACGGTTTGCAAATCGCATCGTCAGTGAGCTGGACGATCTATTGAATGAGCAGAATGAATTGTTGAAATCATTTAAATCACACATACACAGATTATACACGAGACCAATGGATGATGCCTTTTCTTTTTTCAAAAGAAAAGCCACTACCCCTATTGAGAATTGAACATATAACCTTGGGCAAGGAGTAAACATGCCTTAATACGGATAAATCATTTGATATTTATTAATTTAAATTTAAAGTCTATTTACACGTGACTACGATTTTTTGGATGGGTTTTCTAAAGATTACCTTCCTTTTCTAGCCAGGATAGGGCTAACGCCTTTTCTTTTTTCAAAAGAAAGCCACCACCCACATAGAATTGATCCCAAGACCTTTGGCACAGACGGCACATGGTCCATTATCACTCATTTCCAACAAGCCACCTCATTTGATGTTTAATAAATTATACAGCAATTACTTTTAAATATTGTTAATTAGTTGACTATACTAATATGTTGAACCATTTTTTACTGGATTGGGAAAGGTTTACATTCTTATTATATCAGAACTTAGAGTAAAAAAAAAAAAAGGGTGAGAAAAGTTTTCTAATGCTAAGCTACAGGTAAAACCTATGATATAAAAAATTGACCTACCAGGTTTCTCCATGTCATCAATAGGCTTCTCGTTTTCTGAAAATTAGAAATGCAATAATTAATATTCACAGAAAATTGGGCTGAATAGCAGGCAAATTCATCTCCAATAGGATGAAAACTACAATAGCAGACAAACGTCTAAGAGGTCTTAACCTAGTGCTGTTATTGATTCCACTATGGTTTTATTGCTTTCATCAACATTGTTTACAATTATAAATAATGTTCCATATTATTCTGGGTATTCTTAATTTTAAGTTTATTATCTGATATTTAATTTCATAACCAGTAAGATGTATTATATTTTACTGATTGAAAATGGCTTATAGCCAAAATGTGTCTGTAAGAAATTTTTGATGACAGTGTGCTCATGCCGCACCTTATGTAGTTTGAAAATAAAGATGTATTTGGGGGACTGAATTAAGCTGTTACCAACTTCCTACAACATCTTCGTCTTCAACATAGGATCTATACTGCAAGTTGCATATTATGTCAGCCAGATGACGCAATCAAAAAGTGGTGCCGAGAAATGTTGCTGTTCTACAACCTATAGGTAATACAAAATCTACCGTCCTGCGGCCTTTTGCTGGATTCCTCTCCAGCATTGCCAGGCTCTTGGTTTCATCCTTGGTGGTAGCCAAGGGAATGTTCGTTATCCTTATCTGGCCTCCCTTAAGCCCTTAACGGGCTAGGGTCGCTTGAGCGGCCACTGCTCGCTAAAATTAAAAACTGACGCGAGTGAGGCGGAATTGGTTCCAATGCTTCCTGCTAGATGCCGGGGTATGCCAAAAAATAGAATTTGGAGGTCCGAGGAGCCGATATATGACAAAGTTGACCGCTAAAGCGGTCCTTGCCCATTCTTGCACTCGTCTTGTGTCAGTTTTGGCCGTGCATTATTGGCTCTTTGGATCACTCATCTTATCCAGAAATTGTTTCAAAGTATGTAGTAATTCTTTTATACATTCTAGATTAGGAATTAATTGATTTTAATTGAAATGAGTATTTCGCTTACATGTTATTCCTTGATTTGTCTCATAAGTACCTTACTCTCGTGAGACTGGAAGGAAAAAATCTAGGCGCACGGTAGTGCGCCAGGCCAAGTTCCGGCCTAAGCATACAGTGTGTATATTGCAGGCGGTCTTAGAGCCGATTTTTACTCTCTCATAATAGTCCGTCGGCCCGTGACATTTTATGCAACGATTTTTAAGATTCTTCATTTTTTCACTATTGATTGTACAAGTCTTAACTAGAACAGTGCCACTTGTCAGCTGGCTAGGTAGCGGTGGGTTTGGCTGCGGGGGCGTTGCAAACTTCGGAAAAATATGAAAATGTGAAACGATTTTAAGATTCAAGAAATTTTTTGGAGAAACATCTTTCATTATACAATAATCATTGGCACTTGTCAGCTGGGGGTCTAAACTTGGCAAAAATACGAAATTCTGAAACGATTTTAAGATTGCTGAAATTTTGTTGGTTACTAGTATTTGTAGTGAGATTAACGAAAGACATTGTCAGCTGCTCATATCTTGGTGGAAAACTTGTCAGCTGGGGGGGGTATAAGCGCTGAGCGTATGGCGCGCGCTCCGCTTTATACCGCCAGCTGACAACATTTCCACCCACATATAAGCAGCTGACAATTTGTTTTCTCAATCTTATTACGAATACTACCTACTAACAAAATTTCAGGAATCTTAATATAGTTTTTGACTATTTAATAGCGAAAGCATGCTTATATTGATTACAACTTCTGAATATATTGATTGTAAATGAATATTTTTATTATCAACGTTAAAATATATTATGCATTTGCATTAAGGTAAGATGAAAAAATATATCATTTATTTGTATAAAATACATAGCACATAAAAAATGTTTGCCTGTGAATGCGTGAAAATCAGGCAACGCTTGGCACAGTGTTTCGCCTTGTGTTAAAAATAAGTTATTATTATCTAAATAGTTTGGTTTGTTCACGTTCCCATATTCATCCAAATTTTAACATCTAATGGCAAACAATTACCTCCAGTAGTTGAAATGATTGTTCGAGATCAGTAATTCACTCAAGATATTAAAATTATTCATTTTCTTTGCTTTATTAATGTTTCATCATTTTTTCAATACCAATAATTAGTATTTTCACATGAGAGACAGCAGGATGACCTCACAAACACTACAAATATCGAAAGTAATGATTCTGAAGGTGAAGAGTCAGACTTTCTTTTTATTTAAAAGTTTTATTAGGTAACTATTATTATTATAAATAAATTATATAATAATTTTTACAGTATTTTATACAAATAAATAATATATTTTTTCATCATACCTTAATACAAATCTATACAAATAATACAATTCAAACGGATCGCTGTCTGTTTCTGGAAGATGGTGAAAAATACTATTGGGGACCTTTATCAATTCAATAGTACCCAAAACAATGATTTTTAAAATTTTTGCCTGCTTGTCTGTTTATCTGTGCGCGCTAATCTCAGAAACGGCTTATCCGATTTAGTTGCAGTATTCACTAATATATTGTAGTACGTTTCACTTAATATTTAGTGTTTGTTTCATGCGAATCGGTACATAAATAAAAAAGTTATGCCAATGTAGAGAATCACGTCCAACATTTCATGAACTATCGTTAATTCGATACACACCAGAGGATTTTTTTTTTAACGAAACTTTGTATATAGTATTCTCTTAGCAAATGATTTAACGAGTTCCTTAACCAGAAAAATTGGTTCATCTGGAGGAGGGGTTTACTCTGGACCCAAAGTCGCTCGGACGAAACTCGATATTCGTTTGAGCAAATATTAATAGAAAAATATGTTGTAAAAATAAAGTAAATCGGTTTATTAGGAGGGGGGTTTATTCTGGACCCGATTTACCAACTTAGCACTACTAGCCGTAATCTATCTTCACATATAATAAAATTCTAACGGATCGCTGTTTGTACATGCAAGATATATGAGTAAAAATACTATTGGGGGCCTTTATCAATGCAATTGTACCCAAAACAATGATTTATAGAATTGTTGTCTGTTTGTCTGTATGTTTGCTGTGTCAGACACTCTATACACACTACAGTTAAACAATCCTTAAGAGGTCTAGAGCTTCTTTTAGCAATCCTAGCAGCCTGTATGGTTGATCCCCGATGGCTATACCTCTAATATCGAGTAGGTATAAATCTACTGTAAAGTAGATTGAAAAAAAAAATACCTATACGACGATGTTTAAAATCTAAAATAAACAAACAAGAACCTTCAAGTTTAACTCCTCTGGATTACGGATGGGATATTGAAGATAATATATAAACCTGTAAATGGTTTGACGGAGAACAATTCCGTCGAGTAGTTGATATGATTGTTCGAGATCAGCAATTCACTGAAGATATTAAAACTATTTATTTTCTATGCTTTATTAAAGTTTAATCATTTCATCAATAACGATAATTAGTATTTTCAGCTGAAAGACACCAAGAAGAGGATGACCGCACAATTACTGCGGGGGGGGGGGGGGGGTTGATGATTCTGAAGGTGCAGAGTCAGAATCAGAAAACGATTAACTTTCTTTTTATTATTATATTATTAAGTGTCTTTAGTATACTATTATTATTATTATGATTAATTGTATAATACTTTTTTATTACCAATACAGTATTTTATACAAATAATTGACATATTTTTTCATCTTACCTTAATGCAAATACATAATATATTTTAACGTTGATAATAAAAATATTCATTTACAATCAATATATTCAGAAGTTGTAATCAATATAAGCATGTTTTCGCTATTAAATAGTCAAAAACTATATTAAGATTCCTGAAATTTTGTTAGTAGGTAGTATTCGTAATAAGATTGACGAAACAAATTGTCAGCTGCTTATATGTGGGTGGAAAAGTTGTCAGCTGGCGGTATAAAGCGGAGCGCGCGCCATGTGCTCAGCGCTTATACCCCCCCAGCTGACAAGTTTTCCACCAAGATATGAGCAGCTGACAATGTATTTCGTTAATCTCACTACAAATACTAGTAACCACCAAAATTTCAGCAATCTTAAAATCGTTTCAGAATTTCGTGTTTTTGCCAAGTTTAGACCCCCAGCTGACAAGCAGTCCACCGCTGGCCGGCCAGCTGACAAGTGCCAATGATTATTGTATAATATAAGGTGTCTCTCCAAGAAATTTCATGAATCTTAAAATCGTTTCACACTTCCATATTTTTCCTATGTTTGCAACGCCCCCGCAGCCAAACCCACCGCTACCTAGCCAGCTGACAAGCGGCACTGTTCTAGTTAAGACTTGTACAATCAATAGTGAAAAAATGAAGAATCTTAAAAATCGTTGCATAAAATGTACACGGGCCGACGGACTATAACTTTCAACCAGGTAAAGATAAAGTTATGAAATTTTACACAGGTATACTACTAGATGTGAGTAAAACTGGAAATTTTCATAATTCTACATCGAATAGTTTCTGAGATATAAGCGATCGAAAATCGGGATTTATAGGACTCACTCACTCACTGACTCATCAAAATTATTAGGCACTTCCCATGATGCTGGAGACTTGACATTCTGTGTGAAGATAGATATGAAGACGTTATTAAAGGAAAAAATTGAAAAATCGCGAAAAGTTGTGTTTGACTCCGCTTCCGGGGCTGGGGCGTGCCAGTTTTGTACTTCCTTCGGAAACCCATCATTCCGTCCGAAACCCATGATGTGGGGTATCAAATGAATTGTCCCGGAATGAAGAACCTATATTTGATGTTTTAAGAAACAATTAGACGCATATAGGCTCGGTAAAAATCCTATACCAGCTGTCTGTCTGTATGATTGTTCCTCTTACAAATCCGTACCATTTGACCGCTTTTGACCAAACTTGGGACACAGATGGGTCTTGATACGGGGAGAATCATAGGCTAGGTTAAATTGTCTATCAGCTGTCTGTCTGTCTGTTTGTTCCTTATACAAATACACACCGTTTGACCGATTTTGACAAAATTTGACACACATGTCGGTCTTTATCCGGGTAGTGTCATAGGCTAGTCAAAATCGTCTATCAGCTGTCTGTCTGCATGTTTGTTCCTTGCACAAATTCACACCATTTGACCGATTTTGACCAAACTTGGCACACAGGTAGGCCTTGGTCTGGGGAATGCACTAGGCTAGGTAAGAAAGGTCTTTCAGCTGTCTGTCTGTATGTTTGTTCCTTATACAAATTCACACCGTTTGGCCGATTTTGACCAAACTCGGCACGCAGGTAGGTCTTGATACGGGAGTGTCATATTACCTATGACGTTTTCTACTTTTTGTTCCATCGAAATGCCATCATTCCTTCTGAAACCCATCATGTGGGGTATCAAATGAATCGTCTTGGTAAGGAGAACCTATATGTGATGTTTTAAAAAACATTTCGACACATCTTAACAAAAACAGTTGTGACTTCTTTCTTAAATGTAGTAAATAAAGGCGTAGGGGTTCACTGCATATTATACTTCAAAGCAGATACTAAGTTTTTCAAAGTCGAGCCATCTAAATTACAAAGTTTAGGATTACAAACCCAAAATGTATCGTCTTTGTTCTTATATTTTTCTTGAAGGCCTTCTGCACTTTCCCTATTGTGATCTTTATCCTCGGGACAAGGTTCCTGTGTTTTACAGTGTAATAGTTTAGTTAAGAGAGCAATCGATTTGTCCTCTAGAGTAATGTCATCTGGAAGAGCTTCTAACTTTTCTAGTCTAGTGATTAGATGTATGTAGGTTGATTATTGGTATCAAATATCAAGCAGTAAGGAGAACTTTATGCAGAGTCCAAAGACACTGGTTTTATATGAAGTACAAAAGCCAGTTGGTATGCGGCAACTAAATTCTATTTAATACTTAGAAAAAAGTAATGAGATCCCCAAAAAAACATAAATGTGAAATAGAGGCCAAGTTCCTGCCCCCACAAAGAAACACTCCCTTCCTCAAAAATATCTCCTCCTAAAACCCCCCAAAAACGCCTTACCATTCTACACTCCAAAAAAGTAGTATGAGTTGGTGTATTAATTCAACCAAAAATATTTGCCAATACAAGAGATGATACAAGAAAGAAATGTCCAAGTTCATTACTCGGAAGACCTCATAGTTACTTACTAAGAACAGTAAAGACACTTCAACTGACTTTAAAAACAACAATAAAAATACTTATGACGTGCATTATACTATTATTATAATTTTTTTTTCTTTTTTTTTTAAAGCCTGCCAATCTTAGGGTAACGCCATCGAATAAACCATTTTGATTTTCGGGATCTTTGCGACTTGGAAACGGCTTTACGACGTATCGCGGGCATTGTATATCGGGGATTCCCGATGCCTGGAATGGGCAAGGGCCGCTTAAGCGGCTGACCCCGTATTTATGGATACAATTTTTTTTTTTTTAACATCCTGGGTTGATATTTAGTAAATGGATGCCCCCCGGACTCCCAAATATAAATGAAAAAAATTCCAACATAGCTAGCGAAATGTGCCCGTTAAAGGGTTAATACATCTTGCCTCAGATTCAGCGGGCCAATGGTGCAGTTGGACCAACTGACAGTTTTTGACATGGCCCTTCTAGAAATTTTACCTTCTTGTAGTTAGGTTGTATATTGCATTTACTAGTTTTAGTGCCCTGAACCGACCTCAAAAAATATGTGAAACTGGTTGGGCAGTTTTAATAAAAATTATGTAAAAAAAAGGGTTTTATTTTACTATTTGATCTTCTGTATATTTTATAAAAATCAATGAAAATGTGGAGTCATGTTGAGAGTCTAAATTAAATTAAATCTTAAGAAGCTGAAGCAGGCAGAAATACAACAGCTGTACTTGGAAAAGTTGGAAGAAAACATTTGAGCTCAAACAAAAGATGAAAGCGTGCATAGTCAATGGCTGGCATGTTGTGAAGCAATTAAAAAAAAATGGCTGATAGTGTACTTTGTGAACAGGAGAATGAACCTAAGTCCCCCCTGGTTTGACGCAGAATGTGAAGCAGCTAAAAAATCAGCAGCCTTAAAAATCAGGCTTATCAGGCTATGATAAATAGATGCACAAGAAGGACCTTCAAAGAATACAGACTTGGGAGGAGAAACGGCTGCACAGAAGGAAAAAGAGGAAAAAGGAGCAAGAGGATATTCAGAGACTTCTTTCGCAAGGTGAATACAAGCAGAAATGGTTTCTCCCCGGTACACAGTTCGTACAAAGATGATGATGAGAACCTTCTTACTAACAAGGAGGAAGTCTTAGCACAGTGGAGGAGACATTACGAATCCTTACTTAATGATGGCTTACACCCATTAGAGCAGGAAGCTGCAGTGGCTGCTCGGTCAGATCTCGAGCCCCCTTCTGAGGATGAGATAATCAATGCATTGAACAAGCTGAAGAATAACAAGTCTGCTGGTCCAGACGGTTTGCCTGCTGAATTGTTCAAGTGTGGTGGAAGTGAGCTGGTTGAACTATTGCAGGACCTACTACTCACTATATGGTCAGACCAAATGCTGCCCTCCGATTGGAACAAATCGTTAATTTTCCCTATCCATAAAAAGAGGGACAAGTTGAAATGTAGTAACTACCAAGGAATATCCCTGCTTGCTAGTGGCTATAATATCCTCCCTAATATTGTTTTTCAGCGCCTTTTGCCTTATGCAGAGAGGGAGTTAGGCCCTTATCAGTGTGGTTTTAGAAGGGGCAAGGCCACAACTGACCAGATTTTCAGCCTAAGGACAATTCTTGAGAGAGGTCGTGATTATAATATTAGGACACATCACCTCTTTGTCAACTTCAAAGCTGCCTATGATAGTATAAACCGACAAGAACTCTATAAGGCACTAAGCGAGCTCAAAATCCCTCAGGATCTCATATGTCTAGTTGAATTGACGATGAAAGACGTGAGATGTATGGTGCAAGTGAATGGGAGCAGATCCAGAGAGAGAAAGGACTAAGTCAGGGAGATAGGGAGATGCACTGGCTTGTCTCCGTTTCAACTTGGCACTGGAATATGCAGTTAGGAAGGCATGGATACAGGTCGGAGGTACAATCTTTGGTAGGCTCGTACAGCTTCTGGCCTATGCGGATGACGTAGACATTGTTGGGTGCTCTCTTAAGGATCTCACCGAAGCATTTCTCACTCTGGTTGGCCCTGTGAGGAAACTTGGCCTTGAAGTGAACGCAGAAAGGACTAAGTACCTGGTTACAGAGGAAGATCCTAGGCCGGGAGAAGTTGTACAGATAGGGCAATACAGCTTCTCAAAAGTGGCTGAATTCATGTATCTTGGGTCGCTTGTGACAAGTCACAATAAACCAGACATATATTAAGCGAAGGATTCTAATTGTCAACCAGTGCTACTTCAGCACAGAAAGCAGTTTTCGAGCCATGCCCTATCCAGAAAGACTAAGCTCCACTTATACAAAACTCTTAATTCGGCCAGTCCTTCTGTATGGCTCTGAGCCTTGGACAACATCTCAATCCTGTGAGCACGATCTTATGGTGTTTGAGAGAAAGATTCTGAGGAGGCTATATTGACGCAGAAAAGGTGGTTCTCACTGAACCACTCTATGGGACCCGAAGAAGAGGAAGACCAAGACTGAGATGGTCTGACCATGTGGTGGAGGATGCTAGGTCAATCCGTGGTGTCAGAAACTGGATGGCTTCAGCTCAAGATAGAGACAATTGGAGGAAGCTGTTGGAGGAGGCCAAGACTCATACCAAGAAACAGATAACCTATAGACAACCCCATGTCTATAGGTTACCAGCATGGGCATGTATAAGGGGGGGCTGAGGGGTCTGCAGCCCCCACCCCCAAATTTTAGGGTGGGTTATCTATAGGTTACCACCCATTTCTAGCCAGGCCTTTTTTCTAAAGAAAAGCCCAAAGTGGGAACCAACCACCCCATAGTGGGAACCCAAGACCCTTGGCACGGAATGTTAAGTGCTCATGCCTTAACCCTCACGGTTACCAGGCCTCCTTTTACAAAGAGAAATATGGCTCTAGATTCTAACCTTTTCCTGAAGGTAATTCCAACATTCAATTCATGTTTCCAAATGACATCGTTCGGAGCAACGGAAATACTTAAACATAATGCTGCAAATAGTCAACAATTTAATTCAACATTGAAAATCAAAGGCCAAGTTTATCACAAAGTGGGATCATTGCTGCCAATGCCAAACAAACCACATCAATTTTTACAAATTTACTTTATGAAAGGCGAGGACTCCGAGCAGGCACTCGCCAATCGTGTGGATGCACGTCCTACATTAACCTTAATTCACGGTTTGCAAATCGCATCGTCAGTGAGCTGGACGATCTATTGAATGAGCAGAATGAATTGTTGAAATCATTTAAATCACACATACACAAATTACACAGATTATACACGAGACCAATGGCTGATGCCTTTTCTTTTTTCAAAAGAAAAGCCACTACCCCTATTGAGAATTGAACCTATAACCTTGGGCACGGAGTAAACATGCCTTAATACGGATAAATCATTTGATATTTATTAATTTAAATTTAAAGTCTATTTACACATGACTACGATTTTTGGAATGGGTTTTCTAAAGGTTACCTTCCTTTTCTAGCCAGGATAGGGCTAACGCCTTTTCTTTTTAGCGCGGTTACTCTCCCTATCTCCATAGGGAGAACCCGCTTATGAGGTTGACCTCATGACGCAATCCGGAAGTGCCGACTAGAAACTTTCACGTTTCAGACCCTATAGATCACGAAAATATAGGTGGCCCAAATTTGTGTATATACATATATATATATATATATATATATATATATATATATATATATATATATATATATTTATATATATGCTTGTCTGTTCGCGCTCTAGCAAGCTCAAAAATGGTCCGATTTTAACGAAATTTGGTACAAAAATCTGTCGTCTGATTTGAAAGGTCAAGTTCGTTAACCACTAGAATCCGCCCACTAGAAGATAGTGTTTGGGGCGAAATTCGCGCAAAAAAAATCGTAACGCTTACGTTTTTGTGTTTATATGCTTGCAGATACTTGTTTCATAGGTTTCTTAACATAAGAAAACGAATGAAACCATTTATAAGGCGATATCTGCAACCGCTCCTGAGAAAAGTGGAATCAATGTTTTTGTAAGTCATTATATTTTTGTGAGTACTTAGAATAGCGGGATTCAATTGAAATATTTTCTACAACTTGGAAATTAATCCCAACTAAGATGTTTAAATTTTAGTTATATTTGGAGTTAAGGAAGTATGCGAAAAAAAAAAATTTATTAATAGACATGAATAGCTTTTGGATCTTCATACATTTTTCGTAAATATCTCGATAACGGTTGGGAAATCGTGCTAAGTGGAAGGTGACCATTCGAATGCTTACTAAATTCTCTATAAAAAAGGTTCTGAAGCAATATTGGATGGGGCAACGTCAATCAGAGACGTTGCCCCATCCAAGAAGAGAAAGGGGTTTTCTCTTTGTTTATCTCACTTTTTAATTGTTTTTTTCTTGTTTTAAATTGCATTTATCAGCAAAATTAGTATAGTAGTAAAATAAGCTAAGAAACGGTGAAAGGTGTAGGTAATAATAAGTCTGGAGTGGCTGTGGTAATCAAGATGGCTGTGGCTAATCATGATGAGGTAGTTTGTTTTGAATTCTGCTGTTTATATAACCTTCCTCATAGCCTCCAACTGAAGTTATCGTTATTTCTTATTTTATAGAAAGATTTAACCCACGACAGAATGGAATTTTATTCGCCATGAAGCACATATTTAAAGTTGATTATAACAGTAAGACGAATTTGCTAGTAAAACAAGATACTTAAAATGACAACGAATTTTTGGTAGTTAAGAAGAGCCTTCTCAGCAGTCGTCAAAGAGTAAGTACGTTTTCAGTACATAATTGTATTGACTTATAAAGATTAAGAATTATCCACTTCTGTGTAAGTTGGCTGCTGCCAGTTTCCTGTGATTTGTGATGCTAATTTATTCCATTTCTTCGAGATGTACGTAACCGCGCTAAGATGACGCAGTTCCTGCGAGTCGGACTTTTTCAAAAGAAAGCCACCACCCACACTGAGAATTGATCCCAAGACCTTTGGCACAGACGGCACATGGTCCATTATCACTCATTTCCAAAAAGCCACCTCATTTGATGTTTAATAAATTATACAGCAATTACTTTTAAATATTGTTCATTAGTTGACTATACTAATATGTTGAACCATTTTTTACTGGATTGGGAAAGGTTTACATTCTTATTATATCAGAAATTAGAGTAAAAAAAAAAAAAAAGGTGAGAAAAGTTTTCTAATGCTAAGCTACAGGTAAAACCTATGATATAAAAAATTGTACCAGGTTTCTCCATGTCATCAATAGGCTTCTCGTTTTCTGAAAATTAGAAATGCAATAATTAATATTCGCAGAAAATTGGGCTGAATAGCAGGTAAGTTCATCTCCAATAGGATGAAAACTACAATAGCAGACAAACGTCTAAGAGGTCTTAACCTAGTGCTGTTATTGATTCCACAATGGTTTTATTGCTTTCATCAACATTGTTTACAATTATAAATAATGTTCCATATTATTCTGGGTATTCTTAATTTTAAGTTTATTATCTGATATTTAATTTCATAACCAGTAAGATGTATTATATTTTACTGATTGAAAATGGCTTATAGCCAAAATGTGTCTGTAAGAAATTTTTGATGACAGTGTGCTTATGCCGCACCCTATGTAGTTTGAAAATAAAGATGTATTTGGGGGACTGAATTAAGCTGTTACCAACTTCCTACAACATCTTCGTCTTCAACTTAGGATCTATACTTCAAGTTGCATATTATGTCAGCCAGATGACGCAATCAAAAAGTGGTGACGAGAAATGTTGCTGTTCTACAACCTATAGGTAATACAAAATCTACCGTCCTGCGGCCTTTTGCTGGATTCCTCTCCAGCATTGCCAGGCTCTTGGTTTCATCCTTGGTGGTAGCCAAGGGAATGTTCGTTATCCTTATCTGGCCTCCCTTAAGCCCTTAACGGGCAAGGGCCGCTAGCTCGCTAAAATTAAAAAATGACGCGAGTGAGGCGGAATTGGTTCCAATGCTTCCTGCTAGATGCCGGGGTATGACAAAAAATAGAATTTGGAGGTCCGAGGAGCCGATATATGACAAAGTTGACCGCTAAAGCGGTCCTTGCCCATTCCCGCACTCGTCTTGTGTCAGTTTTGGCCGTGCATTATTGGCTCTCTGGATCACTCATCTTATCCAGAAATCGTTTCAAAGTATGTAATAATTCTTTTATACATTCTAGATTAGGAATTAATTGATTTTAATTGAAATGAGTATTTCGCTTACATGTTATTCCTTGATTTGTCTCATAAGTACCTTACTCTCGTGAGACTGGAAGGAAAAAATACTTTTTTTGGCATTGCTAATGAAATGTTTTTCTCAATTCTGTCTTAAATGATATTGTGGGCTAGCATTATACTATTATTATAATTTTTTTTTTTTTTTTTTTTTTTAAAGCCTGCCAATCTTAGGGTAATGCCATCGAATAAACCATTTTCATTTTCGGGATCTTTGCGACTTGGAAAGAGCTTTATAACGTATCGCGGGCATTGCAAATCGGGGATTCCCGATGCCTGGAATGGGCAAGGGCCGGTTAAGCGGCCGACCCCTTATTTATGGATACAATTTTTTTTTTTTAACATCCTGGGTTGATATTTAGTAAATGGATGCCCCCCGGACTCCCAAATATAAATGAAAAAAATTCCAACATAGATAGCGAAATGCGCCCGTTAAAGGGTTAATACATCTTGCCTCAGATTCAGCGGGCCAATGGTGCAGTTGGACCAACTGACAGTTTTTGACTGTGAAACTGGTTGGGCAGTTTTAATAAAAATTATGTAAAAAAAAGGGTTTTATTTTACTATTTGATCTTCTGTATATTTTATAAAAATCAATGAAAATGTGGTCATGTTGAGAATCTAAATTAAATTAAATCTTAAGAAGCTGAAGCAGGCAGAAATACAACAGCTGTACTTGGAAAAGTTGGATGAAAACATTCGAGCTCAAACAAAAGATGACAGCGTGCATAGTCAATGGCTGGCATGTTGTGAAGCAATTAAAAAAAATGGCTGATAGTGTACTTTGTGAACAGGAGAATGAACCTAAGTCCCCCCTGGTTTGACGCAGAATGTGAAGCAGCTAAAAAATCAGCAGCCTTAAAAATCAGGCTTATCAGGCTATGATAAATAGATGCACAAGAAGGACCCTCAAAGAATACAGACTTGGGAGGAGAAACGGCTGCACAGCAAGAAAAAGAGGAAAAAGGAGCAAGAGGATATTCAGAGACTTCTTTCGCAAGGTGAATACAAGCAGAAATGGTTTCTCCCCGGTACACAGTTCGTACAAAGATGATGATGAGAACCTTCTTACTAACAAGGAGGAAGTCTTAGCACAGTGGAGGAGACATTACGAATCCTTACTTAATGATGGCTCACACCCATTAGAGCAGGAAGCTGCAGTGGCTGCTCGGTCAGATCTCGAGCCCCCTTCTGAGGATGAGATAATCAATGCATTGAACAAGCTGAAGAATAACAAGTCTGCTGGTCCAGACGGTTTGCCTGCTGAATTGTTCAAGTGTGGTGGAAGTGAGCTGGTTGAACTATTGCAGGACCTACTACTCACTATATGGTCCGACCAAATGCTGCCCTCCGATTGGAACAAATCGTTAATTTTCCCTATCCATAAAAAGAGGGACAAGTTGCAATGCAGTAACTACCGAGGAATATCCCTGCTTGCTAGTGGCTATAATATCCTCCCTAATATTGTTTTTCAGCGCCTTTTGCCTTATGCAGAGAGGGAGTTAGGCCCTTATCAGTGTGGTTTTAGAAGGTGCAAGGCCACAACTGACCAGATTTTCAGCCTAAGGACTATTCTTGAGAGAGGTTGTGATTATAATATTAGGACACATCACCTCTTTGTCAACTTCAAAGCTGCCTATGATAGTATAAACCGACAAGAACTCTATAAGGCACTAAGCGAGCTCAAAATCCCTCAGGATCTCATATGTCTAGTTGAATTGACGATGAAAGACGTGAGATGTATGGTGCAAGTGAACGGGAGCAGATCCAGAGAGGGAAAGGACTAAGTCAGGGAGATAGGGAGATGCACTGGCTTGTCTCCGTTTCAACTTGGCACTGGAATATGCAGTTAGGAAGGCATGGATACAGGTCGGAGGTACAATCTTTGGTAGGCTCGTACAGCTTCTGGCCTATGCGGATGACGTAGACATTGTTGGGTGCTCTCTTAAGTATCTCACCGAAGCATTTCTCACTCTGGTTGGCCCTGTGAGGAAACTTGGCCTTGAAGTGAACGCAGAAAAGACTAAGTACCTGGTTACAGAGGAAGATCCTAGGCCGGGAGAAGTTGTACAGATACGGCAATACAGCTTCTCAAAAGTGGCTGAATTCATGTATCTTGGGTCGCTTGTGACAAGTCACAATAAACCAGACATATATAAAGCGAAGGATTCTAATTGTCAACCAGTGCTACTTTAGCACCGAAAGCAGTTTTCGAGCCATGCCCTATCCAGAAAGACTAAGCTCCACTTATACAAAACTCTTAATTCGGCCAGTCCTTCTGTATGGCTCTGAGCCTTGGACAACATCTCAATCCTGTGAGCACAATCTTATGGTGTTTGAGAGAAAGATTCTGAGGAGGCTATATTGATGCAGAAAAGGTGGTTCTCACTGAACCACTCTATGGGACCCAAAGAAGAGGAAGACCAAGACTGAGATGGTCTGACCATGTGGTGGAGGATGCTAGGTCAATCCTTGGTGGTCAGAAACTGTATGGCTTCAGCTCAAGATAGAGACAATTGGAGGAAGCCAAGACTCGTACCAAGAAACAGATAACCTATAGATAACCCGTTGTCTATAGGTTACCAGCATGGGCATGTATAAGGGGGGGCTGAGGGGTCTGCAGCCCCCACCCCCAAATTTTGATTTGATGGTAAAAGTGTCTTAAAACCCTTAAAAATAAATTAAATAAGATCACTTAGTTCATAAAAAATATTTCATTTTAGTTGTAATAGCGTCATATTTGCCTAAAAATATTCCAAGTTCTAAATTGTTAGTATTCCATACCGCGAAACATTTTTACCCCACGTGATGGGGCAAATCCCCCCAAAGAAAGGGTTTCGAAAAAACAGAAGTACTTGCTCAAGCCCGCCCATATTTTCACAGGTTATAGCTAAGAATCCCATTTATATTATGCATGCCTTAACTTACAATTTAAAACAGAATACTACTCGCAAAACTGTAAAAAGTACAAACTGCAGGGTTTTGCCCCCACCTACCCTTATATATATATATATATATATATATATATATATATATATATATATATATATATATATATATATATAATCTGACTAACCGGTTTTTCATAACCTATGGATTGCAAAACAAAATTTCACATCAATACTTCCTGATTGCATTATCGTGTCCTCCTAAGGGGATTTCCCTTCCTGTAGAGAAAAAGAAAACCTTATACAAAGCAAATATACATTGACACTCCTCTTATAAATAGATGTATTTAAAAACAAGATAACATACCTCCTAAAAGAGTGCTTTGTGCGTCTCCTCCAATGCCATTTTCATCAGTAGGGTAGGCAAGCTGTTCGTCTGTCGGGTCCTGTTTGTCAGAAGAGACAGAGGACACAGTTTTGCTGTCTAAACCTCCAGGAAAAGCAATCTCCCCAGGATTCAAATCCAATTCATTACCCAAATTTGAATTTAAATCAGTTTTCTTGCCATTCCCATCTTTGTTGGCATTATCTGTAGGGTTATTCGGAGAAATAGCATTATTATTCGTCACGGAAGGACTGTTCAATTGCTCATTTGCTGTTTCTTGTGTTATGGGCGGATTGACCTTCAGTGCTTGCTGTGTTTTTGGCGGGTCAACATTCAGTGGTTGTAGTACTTTTGATGGTTCAAATTTTAGCAGTTCTTTTTCTTTTGGTTGATTGGCATTTGGTAAGGGTTGCAATTTTGAGAGGTCATTTTGTTCTATCTTACTGCTATTCTTGTTCAATTCTGAAGTAGACGGCACATCAGACAGCGTTGAGGAGATTGTATTGGAGCCAGAAATCGGCAAGCTTTCCTCTGGCATCAGATTTGTTCCCAAAGAGGTAGTCTTTTCTTTAAGAGCAGAATTCTCTGCGCTAATAGTAGCAATAATACTTGAACTTATTGGCTCTTTGGTAATTTTTGGGTGTCCTATTACTGAAAATGAGTAACTTAATTAAATATAATTCAGGAGAAATAAAAAGTAATTATTTTATAAAATAAAATGGTTTCAAGACAATCTAAAACCCGTAGAATAATAACGACTCATTTATAATTGCCAATGATAACATTGACGCTTTCTCTTTCTATATATATATATAAAAGACTGAACATCTTTAAGAAAATAAACTATCTGACAACTAAGATCTTAGAGGAACGAAATCCTCTAACTCTTACACGCCAAAGTACCAATATATTGGTGGTGAGCAGCTTTAGCCCGGACGACGAAGCACCAATATATTGGTACTTGTATTTCAGGAATACCGCCGTGAGTGAAGCGAGTGAGACTTCTGGGAAGAAACTATATTGCAGTCTGGTTCTTCCTCAGCTCCAGGAAGAGTTGTCGAAGAAGCTAGGATCCCAAAGAAGTCAGTAGGGGTTTTCCAAAGTGAAAACAATTAACTTAGCAGTGGGAGCATCACAGTTTCAGGGAAAATAACTTTTTTTTCAATAGCATAAAGGTGATGGAAACCTTACAAGTATAGGTTTTTGTGTTAATTAAAGAATACATATATTACTAAGAAATCAACATAATATTCTTTAAAAAATAAGTTATTACGTAATTAATAATTTTAGTTCAAATTATTTAAAATTAATCTTTACTTTATTGCTAATGTTATAATTTCTTATTCAAAAATTATTTTGTTTAGAGCCTTCTGCTCAAATTCAGGAACATAAATATACTTTAAGACCACCCGACAAACCTAAGTAATGTACTGTATTACATATTGTCTTATTTTTCGTACATGGCAATCGCACATGCACGAATGCCAGCAGACACTTTTTTGTAACGCATAGGTCCACCTGACAAACCTATGTAATGTACAGTATAACATATAGTCTTCTTTTTTGTACATGGCCACTGCGCATGCGCTAACACCAGCGGACACTTTTTTGTGACAGATTTTTTTCCAGTTTAGTCATCGCTAAAGCATATTTATGCTAAAAAAGGTTCATGGGCAATTTTTAAATTAAAGGCGATAGAGAGAAACTAAATAAATCAGTTAGGAATAGTGTAGTAGTGTGGAATGTAGAGCGAGAATGCGAGTGTTTAGAGGCTAATACAGCATTGTCCCCCTTAAACAGACTGTAATATAAATTATAATTCATTTAAATACTTAATATTCTACATTGGTTACTGATAACTAAAGTTTGATTGCAGACCGAACTTCATTGGCAGTGCACATTTTTTTCATGAACTTAAAATTTTCATAATCTGAACTGTCTTTTGAGGTTATTTTTTAACAGTTACTTATCATATTAAAATCTGATATTGTCATACCTCGTAACAAAGTCACAGGCACTGATATAAATCCTGAGTACGAGCACTTTTGGGCATGCCATTATTGAAGCCACGGTTGAAGCAATGTTCATGCCGAAAGCACTCGACACAGTAATTCAACCAATGCCAGCAGTGACGGTCTTCACCTCAAAGTAAGAGAGTATATTTACTGGTAGACAAAACCTTCTGGATTATGAGTAATTTTTCTTAATCCAATATATAAATTCATCCATAATTCAAAGGTAAAATTGAAATAATAAGGGAGGACCTCTTTCATTTATGTTTAAGGATTAAAAATCTTACCTTTTAAACGCAGATATTCACTTGTTGATGTGAGCATTTTTGTGCAAAGATCATTCACATCATTATGAATTATACACAGGTTATGACACCCTTCTTCTTCAGACATAACTTTTGATAAGGCTTGACTCCATTTTTGAACTTCATGTCCATTATATGAATAATTCAAAGACTGTAAATGTCTGTAAATATTTGAGGCATTTTGGCAAAAAGTACTAGCATTTTTGAATTCATCAGGAATATTTAAATTCACATTATCCATTTGAAAGTCACATAATTTGTAGAGGGAGTCATATATGCCAATGCAAGGCAAATAGTCTCTTTGATGGAAATATTCTTCTTGATATTTTGGCAATTCTTTATCACATAAGTGATCGGCGAAAAAATTAATTGTTTTTGGATGAGAAATAACTTTACAGTTACTTTTTTCATCTATAAAAAGTTTAGGAAGGGGTCTAGAAAGGATTGACATGCTACTAACTTGATAGGGATAGCAACCGACAAAGAAAATACAGACGGCTGCATTTAGGTAAAATATAAGAATGATGTTACTTGACATGATGCAAACAAATAAAATGGATATGTTGGGAACACTTTTCTAATCAGGGGTCTGGCATTCCTTATTTACCTAAATGTGCTTATATAGGATGGTGCCGACAAAAATCTTACTTTTAAGAAAACTTGTATTATTAAGTGTATAGAAAGTGTACAAAGGTAGCAATCGAGTGCCCTTTCAGGTTAGTTCCTCACTTAAATTGCGAACAATGAGGTAGAAAGAACTTATATCAACCAACTCATCTTATGCGCGCGTCATACTGTGGCATGGCAATCTTCAGCAAATTATATGTGTTTACAAGCATTTAGACCCCTATAAATTTATCAACTAGTGAATTGATTATTTGTGTAGAGGGGGATTAAAATGGAGTAACACTTTGGCATGGCATATTTAGGAAAATTCTCAAGGAAAGAGATGTTGAACACTAATGACTAGGGAACGGATGTTCATGTAAAATAAAATTCAAAATATGTACATATATATTTAACTATACATAAACAAATATGTATTAAAAAATTGAAAATATGTAGTAAAAAAATATTACAAAATATTGAAAAGAAAAGCATAAATAATTATTACCTACGAACCTTATTATAAATGGAAAGAACAAAATGACTAAAACTCTATAACATATTGAAAAATAAAGCATAAATAAAAATTAGGAACTCACTTTAAAAGGGGTAAAAAGAAGTTGGCAATTTCTACAGATGAACATTATTTTGGAAAATTGTTTGCAACAACATGCATTTTTAAATTATCAAACGTGAAATGACGACGGTCTGATGTCATAAGGCGAGAATACAGAGGTGGGGTTACCGGTCAGGCCCATTTTTTGTGGTGATTTCGCATCGAAAAATAGTCGACACCTAGCATTTCGTCCAAAGTGAGTTTTAAGACATAAAATAAAACAGGTTGAAAATTCATTATTTTATCTTGAGTATGGAAATGATATCGACATGATTCTTTTACTAATTCATTTGGTTTAGAAAGTAGATTAAAGGAATAATATAATGTTTAAACAATAATATGTTATATATTTTTTTTAAAACGCATCTGCTCCTAGACCAGGGAAGCATTGCTCCAGCCACCTTAGCTTCTTGTAATTAGAAAAGACAGTTATCTAGACTCAATGGGTAAAGCATTATTTTATTTTTCTGTTTCCCCTTTATTTTTTCAAGTACAAAATAACAAAAATATCAAACAATGTAGTAAAAATATGTATTTACATATTCCGGCGGAATATGTAAAAATATGGTTTTTTGACAAAATATGTAAAATAAAAACCTGTTTAAATGCTTTGAAATCACTTAAAACGTGCAGAATTACATCAACAATTACGATTTAGGAATCAGAAAAAATATGTTAATACAATAACATCCGTTTCCTACTAATGACAATCGAAAGATGGTGGGCTCACTTATACATACACGACGTCATTGACATATTATGTCTTAAGACAAAATAATTAACTATTTTGTTTTGTTCTAAGTTATTTATTCGTATTTTAAATTATTGGTCTTTCAAATTATAGTGCCATCCAAAATTCGCATACAAGGTCTGCTTTCTGGATCAAGCAAAGATTGCTTGCACGTGGCACCACAGCCGAAAAAGAAAATAATTAAAAATAATCGGTGAAGAAAGGTCTTCCTAGTAAGAAGGACCCCGTAGTGGAGCCAGCTGCGCAAAACATGATGGACACAAAATTAAAAACAAAGTGGTTGGAAAACGAATGATATATTATTTTATCGAAACCGATATTATTTTATTCCATAAATTGTGGCCGTGATATTTTCTTAATATTTCGAAAACAGTTGGAAAATCGTTGGAAGTGTAAGGCCTAATACGCACTGTCGACTGGTCGCAGGCGACTTACATTAGTTTCAATGGGCGCTTACGCACTCGGTCGCCAATCGCCAGGGCGACTCAGTGGCGAAACACAAGCCACTCTCGGTCGCTCCGTAACTAAGAACGCTCAGAGTCGCAATTTTCTATTAACACTTCAAGTGCCTCGCAAGATTCTGAAATTTTAGAATTATTTTGAATCTTTATTTTCTTTTTTTTTTTTGTACTTTAATTTTTCAATTTGTAAATAAAACATTGATTTAATTAAATAATTAAAATAAATAAATATATATATATATTTCAAATTATTTGCAATTTATTTTTAACTTACCTCGATATTTCAAAACAGTCATTCAGTATTTACCGCCTATTTGTGACCATGGAACATGTGAAATATCGAGGCAATTTAAAAATAAACCGTGTTAAAAATCCCGTAAATAGCAATAATCTTAGAATTAACAAAATATCTTCTTACTTAGAGATGTAGATCCCTCCATAAAATGCCATGATAACCGTTATCAGACATTAAGTAAGATTACTTAATTCAGATAAAATATTCTTTTTGTTGGTGTAATAGTGTTTTAGTTAGCCAACTATTCCAAGTTCTAGATTCTTAGTATTTCATACCCTGGAAATGTTTCAAGCCCCCCCCCCCCATCGAAATTATTTCCTATATACGCCCATGACAAGAGTATATCCAAAAATCCCAAGGAAAACCCATTTTTTACACTAAAACAGGATAAGTTAGAAGCAGTTTGTATTACTTTTTGCTTGAAACAGCGAACGCCATGGAAGCTGAGCGAGATATTTTCGCTTAGAGTTGGCAGCTGCCAGTTTCCTAGGCTTATGGGGCGAAATGTTTTTACAGGAGGTGTTTAAAGTTTTCACGAAATATCTGTAGCACCACAAACGTAAACTGACTGTCAACATCATAATCTGACTGCCAAAAACGGGAAGGTTACGTGTGGTTAGTCAGTGTTGCCGGTGCCACAATAATTTATTAATTAATATTTAATTTTCAGTTCCTGCTACTTTGAGGTAACTCTAAAATTACCTAGCCAATTCAAGTTTAAGTTTTGTTATACTAGTGCGACAACGTTGTGCCTATTTCAGTGTGGACTTGTTTATGGGCTTTCATTAAATTATTATTTCGTTTCTGGCAGCGGACTGTTTATTTATTATTTTATTAATTTTCAAGAAGTTAATTATTATTATTTTCCTCGCAAAAAAGTGATTTATTTTTTCGTTATAGAGACGTTTATTTTTTATCAAGTTTATTTTTTTTTTTTTACCTGATACTCCTTCAAATATCAAAACAGCATTAACTCTTTCTTGTCCAAGCTTTCCAAATGGCCCTGGAGGAAAGACCGGAAACGTACCAAGACGAAGTTCCTTTGAGGCGGACATTGTTATTAGTATCCTTAGCTAACACTTCTCAATAGGTACATAATGCATTGTAATTGATTTATTTTCTATGCATAATAATAATATATCATTATAAAAATAATAATAGTATAATCTTTGCTCATAATCCATGATATGATGTAGAAAGCTATTCAGGCATCTTTGCTGGAAACCGAAAGAAAAATTCAACAAGCATACACACACACACACACGTTTGTATATATGTATATATATATATATATATATATATATATATATATATATATATATATATTTATTTTTATTTTTTTTATTTTTATTTTTATTATTAGGAGATACAATTCACATGGATGAATGTACATTTATCACAAAAAAAAAAAAAAAAAAGTAAGATGCTAAACACGTCAATTTACAATTGGGCGTCTCCTTCACCCTCGTTATTCAGGCTTGATAACACAACAAGCCTGGTTACTGTATGACCTAAATAACTTAAGACCATCAATTTCATAAAATACACCTTAATAAATAAAAACAATAAATATAAGTAAAATATAACGATACTTAACAATGATACTCATAAAATAATAACAATAATCAAATTAACAATACCATTAAAATAATATATATATAAAAAAAATAAAATGAAATAAAATAAATAAATAAAATAAAATAAAGAAATAAATCAAATACAGCCAAACCTGGTCTAACTCATATAACCTCATCCACTAGGCCAGAGCTCCTCTGGAGGTATCTACGTGGTCCGATACAAAATACATCACAAATACGTCACATACACACTCACACGCACACACAACAAATTAAAATAAACCCAGGTACACAGTGATAAATAAATAACTAAAAAAAGTAAATAAATAAATAAAAAAGGACTACCGACCCTCAACGGCCCGCCCCGGCGAGGAGTGTCCTCCATCGACTGAAGATGATGCTGGAGCCCTTTAAAACCCGCAAGGTGATACTTCTCAGCACCCCCATAGGGACACCAAGCTGCCTTAAACTCCTGGCAGAAGCACCGCTCCAAACACCCCTCCAGCTCAATGTACAGGACGTTACCTCCACGTCGGTGACAGGCACGCCAAACATTCGGCCCACTGCCAAACGGACAGCGAGTCTCCCATACTTCCGACACTTCTCCCGGTGCATCACATCTAGTTCAGTGTTCCCATTAACAATTTGTGCGTCCACAATAGTCACTTTGCCCTCTTTCATCACAATTATATCAGGCTTCCATCGCCGGCCATCCGCTCTCAGGACTGTCTCGAGGTGTACCTCGTACCCCCCTCCGGCCAAGGCGCCACCCAGCACATTCACCACAGTATCATGTCTCAAAGAACGACCTCCCCGCGAAATATAGCATTGTTGCACAGCGTGAGTGCCGGTCTCGTCTTCCAGGCAACCTGCCCTACATGTTAGTATACGGCCCTGACGCCGACCTCTAGTCGTTCTCACGGTGGTAGGTAGTGCATTTATGTGGGTACGAACATACTGGATAAAGTCCCGGCCAGAAGTGGTCACAGCTCCTTCATTGAGCCAATACGCTGAAGCCCTACAAGCAGAGGATTCCCTCAGTCCCGCTCCATCGTTGGACGAATAGAGTCTGTCAGCCCACCACCGCTTCCTCACCCCTGGGCACCAGGAGTCATCTTGTACCAAGCCCTGCCTGGCCAGGGCCTCCCTCGCTTTCCGCAGCCTTCTGGTCACTCCCACCGATCGATAAGCTGCCCTCGCTGCGGCCAGACCAGACCACTCCATCCTAGAAAGTCGGCCTATAGTCAAAGCCGGAACAAGGACGCTCATGCAGGGCACACCCAAGCCTCCATCTGTGCACGAAGCATGGAAATATCCAACAGGGATATCCTTTGGTAATCCAAGCCACCTCCTCACCGCTGCTCTAACCTTTACATCGAACTTTCTCAGTGCTTCACGGGAGGAGCCACCAAGAACCAGTCTGTGCACATACCGAGGCAAAAGGTGGTACCTAAGGGCGGTCAGCCTCTGCTGCGGCTTGAGGGGTGCATTCCGTAACTTCAGAAGCGCCGCTCCGATCTCAGCGTCAGGCCTCTCGGTTCCCTGATTTCTATAGTTGACTCCGAGGTACTTAACTGAATCTTGGAACTGCATCTGCCTCACCGGGGCTCCACCAACGTTGAACAGTGTGTCCTCAACTACCTTGATCCTGACCACGCGCCCTGCTGGTACCAGCGAAAGAGCGCAGCACTTACCCGGGCTGAGCTCCATCCCCAGCTTGGCGATGGCTGCTCCAACCCGCGCAAGGGCACACCGCATGCCAGCCACCGAGGACGCAACCAAGACCAAGTCGTCGGCAAAGGCCAGATAGCTAATCCTCGCTCCTTCCAGTGAATATCCCACCTGGCTTGGAACCGCCTGGAGGACCCAATCCATCGCAAGGTTGAAGAGGCACGGAGACAAAGGATCACCCTGCCTAATCCCCCTTCCGCTTACGATTGGGTCCGTCCACCCACGACCATCTGTAATCCGGGTAAACCCTTCCGCGTAGACCCCCATCACGTATTCCACGAATCCGGATGGTAGGCCTTTGTGGATCATGGCGGCTCGTAGAGCTGAGTGACTAATACTATCAAAAGCCTTAGCAATGTCCAGGAAGGTCAAGTGCACCTCACGGCGACACCGACGAGCCTCCCCGAGCACCGCATCCAGGACTACACTGTTCTCCGCAGTTCCATCGGCTGCTATGAACGCCCTCTGGCCTGTCTCCTGGAGATCCAACGCTCTCAGACGTGCAGCCAATATCTTATGGAGTTGTCTGAGAGCTACAGACGCCACGGTGATAGGTCTGTAATCACAACAGTCATTTATTTTAAAACAGTCATTCAGTATTTACCGCCTATTTGTGACCATGGAACATGTGAAATATCGAGGCAATTTAAAAATAAACCGTGTTAAAAATCCCGTAAATAGCAATAATCTTAGAATTAACAAAATATCTTCTTACTTAGAGATGTAGATCCCTCCATAAAATGCCATGATAACCGTTATCAGACATTAAGTAAGATTACTTAATTCAGATAAAATATTCTTTTTGTTGGTGTAATAGTGTTTTAGTTAGCCAACTATTCCAAGTTCTAGATTCTTAGTATTTCATACCCTGGAAATGTTTCAAGCCCCCCCCCCCCATCGAAATTATTTCCTATATACGCCCATGACAAGAGTATATCCAAAAATCCCAAGGAAAACCCATTTTTTACACTAAAACAGGATAAGTTAGAAGCAGTTTGTATTACTTTTTGCTTGAAACAGCGAACGCCATGGAAGCTGAGCGAGATATTTTCGCTTAGAGTTGGCAGCTGCCAGTTTCCTAGGCTTATGGGGCGAAATGTTTTTACAGGAGGTGTTTAAAGTTTTCACGAAATATCTGTAGCACCACAAACGTAAACTGACTGTCAACATCATAATCTGACTGCCAAAAACGGGAAGGTTACGTGTGGTTAGTCAGTGTTGCCGGTGCCACAATAATTTATTAATTAATATTTAATTTTCAGTTCCTGCTACTTTGAGGTAACTCTAAAATTACCTAGCCAATTCAAGTTTAAGTTTTGTTATACTAGTGCGACAACGTTGTGCCTATTTCAGTGTGGACTTGTTTATGGGCTTTCATTAAATTATTATTTCGTTTCTGGCAGCGGACTGTTTATTTATTATTTTATTAATTTTCAAGAAGTTAATTATTATTATTTTCCTCGCAAAAAAGTGATTTATTTTTTCGTTATAGAGACGTTTATTTTTTATCAAGTTTATTTTTTTTTTTTTACCTGATACTCCTTCAAATATCAAAACAGCATTAACTCTTTCTTGTCCAAGCTTTCCAAATGGCCCTGGAGGAAAGACCGGAAACGTACCAAGACGAAGTTCCTTTGAGGCGGACATTGTTATTAGTATCCTTAGCTAACACTTCTCAATAGGTACATAATGCATTGTAATTGATTTATTTTCTATGCATAATAATAATATATCATTATAAAAATAATAATAGTATAATCTTTGCTCATAATCCATGATATGATGTAGAAAGCTATTCAGGCATCTTTGCTGGAAACCGAAAGAAAAATTCAACAAGCATACACACACACACACACGTTTGTATATATGTATATATATATATATATGTATATATATATATATATATATATATATATATATATATATATAAACATATGATATAGATTTAGATAGGTACACATGTGAAAAGTGTAATTAGTCCCTTTATGTAAGATGAAGGATTAATCCAGCCGTGTGAAGGTCACCATCTCTCCCTCCCTCTGTCAATGCAGAGTACCATCATTTGTGTGATGTTCCTCGTATGACACGCATCCTAGTAATGTTTGCGTACTAAGCTGCTAAATCTAGTGAGTAGATATGTCTTATTTAGCAAACGTTCAATACAATTGTAGGATAAACCTTCGAAAAGATATTTATTTATATCTTCCTGTAGATAAATTGTTCGGCAGTTTTTATCTAAAAAAATGGTCCGAATCGTAGAAACTGCGTCATCTTAGCGCATATTCGTTATTTCTCTAGTGTCATTTGGCATGCTTTGAATAGAAACAGTTAATATTTTGTTTTGATCTTTCGTGAAAAATGTAAACATAAAGTGGAAGAAAATCCTGAAGAAAAGCAATAATTTAGGCGCCATAATGCACAGGAAACTGCCAATATCCGAAGTAAGCTGAAATTTCTCACTCCTTCTTCTCAAATCTCGCTGTTGTTCCGTTGTTTTACTAAAATGTTCATTTTAATGTTAAAATCAATTTAAATAACAACTAATTAAAAAATAAGGTACAAAAAAACCTTCAAAAGAACGACACCTACACTTTCGAATTGTAAGCATCGATTTTTCCGATTGCCCTTAAAAAAAATCCATAAGAACAGTAAGAAATTCAGGGTTTCAGTAAGAAATTTATTAAGCTCTAAACAGATAACTTACATTTATCCCGATTGTCCAACCGGTTTTGAGGTAAATATATAAGAGCAAAACTATTATTTTTTTAAATTTATATATGTTACTAGCTGTCTACCCGTGCTTCGTCACGGCATATAAGCAGTTATTCTGTAACGTTAAATAATGTATTATCAATATTAACGCTACTACATAATTTTGTACAGTTTATTATAGACAGTTCCCGTCATACTATGTGTTATTTATCAATTGATAAGTAATCAGAGTATAATGTTGCTTGACACTGGGGCGCTCCGGACCAGTGTCAACAAACACACAACCTAGAGATAACCCGTTATCTATAGGTTACCAGTAACAGGGGTTATACCAATACAGGTTAAAATTCGTTGTCAATAATAAATGTACCTTAAAATTTAAAAATTTATGTTTCTCAGATGTCATTTTGAAACACCCATTATATTTGCGAGCATTACCAAGAAGTGTTCTGACTGGGGATGCTGATGGGTGAAGAGGCTGTGCAAGGATTTGCGGTATTATTATCTCGGATGGTATAGCGTACACTCTATGGGGGACAAGTTGAAATGAACCACAAATAAAATGGTGATTTTGTCCCTCATAGCGTAAACTCTATGAGGGACAGTTTATTTCTAGTAATTCAAGGACTGCCAAATTTCAAATTTTTTTGTAAAGTTGTTTGTGCTAGGCCATGATAGTCAGTGAGTGAGTGAGTGGTATTTGATAAATATATAGTAGAAAGTAATGACATCATAATTTTTTCTGTTTTTTTTTTTTTTTTTTTTTTTTTTTTTTTTTTTGCAGCAGAGAATTAAAATGTGGATAGAAATTGTGTTCCTCCTTCTTCTAATTTGCTATGGCCTGCATGTTTGGGCTTTTGGATACTGGAAGAGAAAAGGGGTTTTTCAACTCAAGGGCTCATTTATATTTGGAAATATAAAGGATATTCTATTTATGAAGAGGACGATGCAATCTTGCTTTTGGGATATTTACGAGTAAGTTTAATATGAAATAATTTTTTCATTTTTTTTTCCTTTTATTATGGTGCGTCGGCTGCTATGGCCATTGGCACCAGTATTTTCTTAATTGTCTTTTCTTTTATCGGTGCATCGACTAATGCGGTCATTCTTCAGGACGAAATTTAAAAACCATTCCTTAAAAACTAAACTTAACTTATGCTATATTATGTACAAATTTACAAAGAATTTGTTGCATCCTTTTTAAAATATACTGGATCAACCCTTAAAACTACCTAAACCTAAACAAGTAATATTTACAAATTTACAAGTTCAAAATTTCACAATAAATACTCTCACACTCAGACACACACACACACTCATTCAATAAATTACATTCACACTTGTAAACTACATAACTTAACAAATATATGTACAAAAATCGTTAATATTCTGTTATATTATTCTGGTATTTCTCTTATATTTGGTGGAAAACTTTAATGTCTTTCAGATAATCAAGTAGCCTTTTCACAGATAGCTCTTCCCTACATAGAAGATCTTTCAAATTATTTGGTAAATGGTGTCTCCGCCTTGCATTCTCAAACTCTGGGCACTCCACCAGGATGTGCATTACATCTAGGACAGCACCACATTGCTCGCAATGGGGACGGCGTCGACCAACAGGATGATACCCATGGGTTAGCCTTGTGTGTCCAATGCTCAAACGAGTAACCACCACATCATCTCGTCTTTTCACCTTGCATACAGGGCTGTCGACCATTACGGAGATCTCAACGTTTTTAATAAATATTTCTTTATTGTTAAAATCCTCCTGCCATTTGTTCTTTACTAGACCTTTTAAATAGCTCTTCGCATCTTTTAAATGAATGGGCGAGGCAGGATCAGCTGTCATAGCAGCAGCCCGCCTCGCCAATTCATCCGCTTTTTCGTTCCCCTCAATGCCCGTATGCCCCGGTATCCAGAGAAACGAGGCGGTCGTTCCTCTAGAGAACAAGGCAGCCAATGCACCGAAGACTTCTTGTAGATGTGAGTCCTTCGTGAATTTATTTTGGAGTGCCAAGAGGGAACTATACGAGTCTGTGCATACCAATATTTTAGTGTCAAGAGCTTCGTAACGATGAAGAGCTATCTGTATAGCCTGTAATTCTGCTCTGAAAACACTGGTCTGCTGATTCAGTGGAACAGCGAAGTGTCTCTCGCTGTCGACAAAGATACCACATCCAGTTCCTAAGTTCGTTTTTGAGCCATCTGTGAAAATGACCAAGTTTTCTGAAAATTTTTCAATTCTTTCTTTGTACATTGCCTTGTATATTGAGGGGGCAGTTTCGTTTTTGTTACATCTAGTTAGCGTGAGGTCGATGGTCAGGTCCGGGAGAACCCATGGAGCCACGACTGGAGGCTGGATCTGGAATAGATTATCCCAGGAGCCACCGTACGATTGGATTAATTAATTAGCTCTCACGACTAATGGTCTAGTAATTGTGCGTCTTTGGTGATATATATCTAAGTTGTCTGATATAATTTCATGAAGAAAATGCCGTCTGTTTGCCTTTAAAGAGTTCAAATACGAGAGTGTCATGAGGGCTCGTCTATGTTCTGGGGGAAGATGTCCCGCTTCGATGTAGATAGAGTCCAATGGGCTGGTGCGGAATACACCAATCGCAACTCGCAGCCCCGCGTTGTAGAGCCTGTCTAGCTGGCGGAGCCACGACTTGCGTGAAGACCCGTAGACTGCACATCTATAATCAACTCTGGACCTTATTAGAGAATCAAATATTTTTAAGAGAATTGTTAAAAATATCTCAGCACCCCACTTAAATTTGGATAATGTTTTAAAGATTCTGAGGGATGACTCACACCTGTGTATGCAATAGTTAATATGATCCCTCCATCTCAACTGAGCATCCAAAATTAACTCAAGGAAATTGTGTCTGTCCCTGAATGTAACCGCAGAACCATCTAACAGAAGAGCAGGATGATTGTGCGGTCGCCGAAGCCTGCAGAAGTGAATAGCGACAGTTTTATCAGGAGAAAATAAAAAGCCTTTTTTCCTAACTACTGCACAAACTGCGTCCACTGCCCCCTGCAGAGCCCCGGCTTCTTCATCTTCGAGAGAATGGGTCACAAACAAGGCCAAGTCGTCAGCAAAGAGCGATCTTCCAATTCGATTCTGCACATTGTCAGCTAAGCCGTTTATTGCGACAAGAAACAGGGTTACGCTGAGGACGGATCCCGGAGGTAGTCCGTTTTCCTGTACACGTACCGATGACAGGACATCGCTTATTCGTACCCTAAATAGTCATTCTTCAAGGAAGCTTTTTAGAAATAATGGTAGCCGTCCCTTAAATCCCCATCCATGGAGTCTACGGAGGATATCGTACCTCCATGCCCTGTCATACGCCTGCTTCATGTCGAAAAAAACGGCTGTGACATGTTTTTGTGAGCAAAATGCTTTCTGTATTCCGTGCTCAATTAGCGCCAATTGATCCTGGGTGGAGTGATTCCCTCTGAATCCTGATGGTATCGACTAATCAAATTCTTCTTCTCAAGTTCATGAACTAGGCGGAAATTCACCATGGCCTCCAGGAGTTTTCCCAGACAACACAACAGCGAAATGGGTCTGTAGCTTCCTGTTGACTGAGGATCCTTACCAGCCTTTAGGATTGGAACAATAATTGCTTCTTTCCAAGCTGCAGGGAATTCTGCTTTGGTCCAAAGTTGATTATAAATATCTAGGATAATTCTTTTCCCAGTATCCGCTGGATTTCTTAACACTTCGAAAGGCAGCCCATCGCAGCCAGGTGATGTTTTCCTAGATGCCTCCCGAAGTGCCCTGTTTAACTCTTCCTGACTAAAGTGCACGTTATAATCGCTCGTTACGTCTCCTGCTTCACCAAAATCGAGATGAGTGGTCTCTTCATTAGCTCTAGATAGACTGAAATCGTCGTCATAGTCTGTAAGACTGAAGGTAGAACCGAAATAGTTGGCAAATGAGTTTGCCACTTCCAACGGAAGATTAACAAACACTCCAGCGTTTTGTAGAACAGGGATTTTTTTGTTTTATGCATCTTCCCCCAATTGCTCTTATTTTCATCCAGATTTCAGATGGAGAGGTATCGCTAGTCATAGTGCTGACATAAGTGGCCCAAGAGTCTCTCTTCTTTTGGATTTTTATCCTTCTTTCTACTGTTCTTGCTTTTTTGAAGGCAATCAGGTTTTCCTGATTTGGGAACCTTTTGAAGCGGTTAAAAGCCTTTTTTTTTAATTTGTTAGCATTCCAACATTCCTCATCCCACCAGGGAACTGGTGTCTTCCTTATGTGAGGTGAGGAATGTGGAATGGACTTCTCACATGCATTGTCAATAGCCTCCATAAATCTCTTTATGCTTTCATCAGTTGATTCCGCCAACTCAGGGAGAATAAAAGATTCTTGGAATTTGTCCCAATTAGCCCGTTTGAATGCCCATTTATTTGGTCTTTTCCATTCCCTATATCTACCTGCGTGGCTAACCAGTATAGGGAAGTGATCGGATCGATGAAGATCTTCGAGAACTTCCCACTGAAGATATGATGTTAAGCCGTTACTGGTAATTGTGAGATCAATAGCATCCAATGTTCCCGAGGATTCAGAGAAGTGAGTTGGGGTCCGTCATTGAGGACCAATAAGTCCAATTCTTCAATTGCATTGTATAATAAATGACCCTGAGGGGTGCTTCTTCTTAAACCCCAGGAAACATTGTGTGTATTGAAATCACCGAAAATTATGATTGGGGAGGTAATTGTGAAATAACAGCCTTAACCTCCTCCACGTCATATCTTCTACCGTCTGGGAGGTAGAGTGAACACAGAGTGGCAGCTATTGGAGTTCTCAGGCGCACAGCGACTGCCTGTAACGGTGTGTCTAGATTTATAGAAACCGCCCCGAGGTTTTCCATGGTGTTGATAGCCACATCTCCGTAGCTTCGACCACCAGGAAAAACTCTGGGCTCTTTGTGCTCACACCTCTAGCCGGACAATTCTCTAGCGCCGCCTTCAGGAAATTTGGTTCCCTGCAGGGCTACGACTAAAGGATTGTAGGTGCGGATCAAATATCGTAGTTCGTCGCTATGCTCTAAAAACCCACGAATATTCCACTGTATGAATTTGTTAGACTGGGACATATTGAGTCAAATAATCAGTCTTCATTCTGACTCGGGCGTTTTTTTAGTACCACGTTTTCTTCCTTTTGGCCAACCTTTTCTTCCGCCAGGTACAAAGGTGCCACCACCTCTGATCTGCATCTCAACGCGGAATGACCAAACTTTTGGCACTTAAAACATCTCATCGGTTCTGGTACATAAGGACGGACTCGTAGCTTGTAGAAAGCTGCTTGTATACATGAAGGGGTATCAGGTCGGTCAAATGTGAGCATGACGCTTCCTGTAAATTCCAAGGCTTCTTCATTGCTACTCGCAACTCTCTTCTTACGAAAGAATCTACGAACTGCAATGACGCCTTGATCCCTTAGTCCTTCTAAAATTTCAGCATCCGAAGAATGCTCCAAGTCGAAACACGTGACTACACCTCTGGAGGTATTTAGTGTTTTGTGCAATTCTGCCTTAACACCAAATTCGCCCAGAGTCTCTGTTTTCATAATTCTTTCTGATTGCAGTTTGTTTGCTGCTTCAATCAGCAAGGCCCCATTTGCCATATTGCTCAAGCCAGCTACGTTTCCGAATTTCTGAGATACTAATTTGCTAATAAGGAACGGAGACACTTTCGTAAAGAAAGGTCCCTCCGTTCGGCTTATTATTATAAACTTAGAGAATTTACATTCGTTATTTGCTGGTATTTCTAGTAGTGGTCTCTTCCGAGATTTTCTTTGTTTCTTCCTCTGGGGACTCTTTGTAGGCGTTATAAACGGCTCCAAAGTGAACCGAGATGAAGAGGCACGAATTTCGCTATTTTCGCTATCCAACTTCTGGCTCTGACTACTATTTGTGGTTTCAGTGCCATGTGTTAAATATTTACTATTCCCATTACCACTGTTTGGAGTGGTTTGGGTTAAATTGTTATTAGGCAAGTGTAGGTCCAAATCCATGCGAGGGTCTCCCAGAGGGTCCTGCTTACCTCCTGGGTTGTCCGTAGAGAGGAGTCCGGCTGTCTCATTTATTGAAGTAGGGAAGGTTAGTTTTGGTGACTTAGACTCCTAATCCTCGCCACCGAGTCTGCTAGTGGGGCTGCCACCTTGGCCGGCAGACCGACGGTCATTCCCTCTCTAATAGAGGAGGATCCACTCAGTAGGGAAGGTGGCCCTACTTCACAGTGGACCCCCACCTCTGCTTTTCGCAGTACAAGAACGTTACCAGGGGGTACCACGGGGAGGAAAAGCAGTAGGCGTTGCCGGGAATCAGGTATACTAGGAGATGATAATCAGTGGAATAGTGCACTATAGCTTAGCAGAGCTCCCAAAAGAAGTCGGACGGCTCCCATATCCGCACGTCCGCTCCAGCAACCATTTACCCCCCATAATTTTTTCATAATTTTAATTTCGTTGCGTTTCGTTTCAGTAAAATGTCTCCAGCAGTCATGGAGAGTATTGAAAATTTGTTTAAATTTCAAAGACAGAGGTAAATCTTTGAGCATGCCATTCGTGATTTTATCAGGTCCTGGGATGTTACCTTAGTGCCATTAGAGCATACAATAGTTCATCATATGAAAAAAGTTCGTCGAGGGATGTAGTAACGGGCAAGAATGTTGCGTCATAATAGTTCGGATAACAGTCTATCAGAAGGATTTGACTTATTGCTAAAGTGTTGTACCCAGTAGCCTTATTTTTGATGTATGATGAAAATGCAATGCATATGAGCACCAAATAAAGGAAATTATGAAAGGTTGCAATGTTTTAAATACAGTGGAACATGGATAATTCGAATTTCGATAATTCGAAATCGTCTTTAATTCGAATATTTCTCTCAGTCCCTAGAATTTAGCGCATAAACAATGTAAAAAAATTGTGGTTAATTCGAATTTTTTACGAGTCTGTAACTCCAATGGGAAGTGGACAGAGAGGCGGTCGATCTTAAATCTTGGGTAAGGCGGCTAGTAAGAGAAGGATGTAGGGGTTCCGGGACAAGAAGCGCGGCGGTCTCGTAGTCTAGTTCTTGGACTCTAGGAATTCTGCAAAGTGGTTGGTCGCACTTCCTCCTCTCCAGGGGTTGTTATAGTTCCATCCAGTCGTTTTATCCTAGAATTCCCTCCCACCATCCCTCCGGTATTCATTTCTTATTCAGTTATAAGTCAGTCCTAGATCTGTTGTATTGTTTGTGTCTTGAATTTCTGGTGTACAGTGCAGTTCAGTGAGTTGTTGATTTAAGATTTCGAAGCCTAGAAGTTATAAAACTTTAACGTTGTCAGAGAAAATAGCTGCGATTAAAGAAGTAGAAAAACGAATAAAGAAAAAAATCTGAAATTGCCAAGGACTTTGGAATTCCTCCGAACACTTTATCAACTTTCCTGAAAAATAAAGAAAAAAATTATTGCCCATGAAAATGACTGTTTTTTTCAAAGCAATAGACTTTTATTACACGTATATATTATATTATACAAACTTTTTTGTTCACCATATTTTTTCACTAAATCGTGACTTTTCATTAACCTCCCAATAACGGAAATTTTTTATGGACCCAATGGTGTCCGCTATTAAGAGGTTTCACTGTATTACGTTTTTAATAAACTATGTATTACGTATTTACGTAATAGTCAATTCATGAAATGTTTGTTTTTCTTTAAATAAAATGTATTTTTTTTTTTAATTACAAAATGTGAAACTATGAAGTTCGATTTTTTAGCCCTTTATTTTCAAAAACTTTTCGAATTTTTGATAATTCGAATTTTTTTATCGGTCCCTAGGGGTTCGAATTATCCTATTTCTACTGTATATACGTGATCTTCCGTCATTTTTAAAATAAATTATCGAGTACAAAGGGTCACAATTGTATAATAATAAGGTAATGCGATGAAGGTATTACGCTTAAAGACCACTTGAAAAACGTTTATAAGGTAATCGTCAGTAATATTAATAATAATAAAGGCAAGTTATTTGTAATTAATGAAACCGACAGGGAAAAAAGTCAATAGAATGATACAATTAGGCCTGAAAGAAAATTTAGAATTATTTCCGCAACAAAATCTAACTTGAGAAGCCTATTTATAGAATAGTTTGCCTAAATGTATAATAGCGAAATGTTTTGAAATGAGCTATTTCCCTCACGCAAGGAAATAATTATGTGCTTATTTGTCAAACCATCCTATTAAAATAATCTCTCTTCATTACAATAGTTAAGTATATCTATCACAAATATATTTTGGCAAAGAAATAACTTAAGCAGACTTATTTAATCAGATTGTTTAACCTCACTTCTATGATTATGATGATCTTTTGGAACCTGTTTGATATATATATATATATATATATATATATATATATATATATACTCATATATATATATATATATATATATATATATATATATATATATATATATATAGGTTACTTAAAAGACCAATTTGCTTTCAGCAATTGCAGAAATCCGTCTCCACGATTTGTTTAACAATTCCCCATGCCCATTCAGTGCTAAGTGCTAACTCATTTTGACTTAACTACAATCACTGTGATTATATATATATATATATATATATATATATATATATATATATATATATATATATATATATATACAAATGTATATTTGCTGTTCAATTCGATTTTTCTCTTCACATCACTGTTCGATCGCTCATACTTAATACAACGTATACCTTAATCATAAGTAAGGCATCATAATAAGAAAATCAATTGATAAACAACCATCATTTTCGATAAACGATGATAAAGAAACGCTTTATGATTTTTTTATTTTTTTTACAGGGAACATAAAGAGCACAAATTAGTAGGAATATACAGTTTCTATACACCAGTGCTTGTTGTTACCGACCCAGATGTACTCCGACAGATCATAGTTAAAGACTTCTTTAGCTTTGGAGGACCAGCAATGGATGTCGGCATGGAAACGGATGCGATGCTGGAACTTAATCCATTCAGCACAATGGATTTGGAAACGTAAGGAACAAGTCCAAAGGACATTATATATATATATATATATATATATTCTTTTTTTTTTTTTTACGGCGCATCTATAAATCTTGGCCATTAGCGCCGGGCCTTTAGGGTGCAACCAGGAATTTTCTTAGCGAGATCTGAGATGAGCAAATTCCTGTCGCCGGTGGGGATCGAACCCACCATCTCCCGCTTATGAATCCAGCGCCACTAGACCACGGGAGACCCCTATATATATATATATATATATATATATATATATATATATATATATATCATAAAAACGTCACGGTGGTGAGAAAAAAAATCAGTCCCGTAACAGGCCACGAGGGCCCTGAGGGGCAGATACTATAGAGGTATCAATACTCAAGAATAACGCTTTAAAGATCCTCATGGATCCCCCCTTCCCGTTCATCTTCCGATTCTACGGCCATCTTGTTAGATGTTCAGTAGATGGGCACTAATGATTGAACAAAATCCTTCACTGCTTCTCTCATCATTTTTTAAATGATGGAACTTCTTTCTTTCTTTCGCCACAGCCCTAGGTTCACTAGTTACAATAACCTTTCTATAAACAAATTATCGCTCAAATCACCCATGATTCCATTTCAACATTGCACATTCTATTAGGAGGTTATGACATTTATAACGCTCAGAACCTTGCCAAAATATTCCTTTTCATCTATTTTCTATTCAAAAACTTTTTTGGACAAGAGACACATTTCAAAATCAGAAGGAGAGCACATGGAGGCTGGACAAGAGAAGTTTTCCTCCTTCTACAAGACAACCATCATCAAAGATTATTCAATTTTCAAATTAGAATTTATGAAGGTTTTAGGGTGTTTTAAATGAAAAGATCTTCACTTTCAGTTTCAGGGAGCACTATAGATGTAAAAAATTAAACAAAAAATTGTATCGAAAAAAGTGGACAAGAGAAGCTCTTCGCCGAGGCGGGCCGTTGAGGATCGTCTGCTTTTATTTATTTAATGATTTATTTATTTATTTGCGTGTTGTTTTATTGCTTATATGCTTTTATTTTAATTTGTAGTATATGAATATGTTTTTGTGATTCGACATGTTATTTTATGATGGATACACTTAATTTATGTCCACGAAGTTGATACTTCCAGTGAGATTTTTTAGAGCTCTGGTCTAGTGAGTGAACTTATATGAAAGTAGACTTCCATGGGCTGTATTTTATTTTTCATTTTTTTTTTTTTTTTTGTTAGCGTTTAATAGCTTCATTTATTACTATTGTATATATTTAGGTGGATTTTTGTTTTTTTAAATGTTCTTTAAAATATTTAAGTACTATGTAAAGCTAATTTAGGTCTCGCAGCAACTAGGCTTGTGATGGTTGCAAGCCTCTTTAACGAGGGTGAAGGAGACGCCCGATTGTTTAATTGTTTTATGTGCATTTATGAGTATTTTTTTATTTTTTTTATTTTTTGGAAGGGTGTATTCAACCGTGGGAGGTCATGGGCACCCAACTAAGAAAGGATTTCCTTAAATCAATCTAAATATACTCTTTAAAGTTGATTATATGGAAAATGAAGAATTGAAATCAGGAAGGGAAAAATAATTAAAAAAAAAGGAAAAAAAAAATCTAAAAGCCTTCCACCCACACCGCGGGACGGGCACAGCCCGAGCCCAGAACCACCGCGACACCGCTGCACTGCTCTCCTTGTAAAAATGCTTTAGCAGGGAGGGGAAACCTAATCATGCAAGGCTCTACAGAGAGTTGTGCTCGCCCCCTCCCCCGGGAGGGCGTCCACAATCTCCAGAGCCCGGGACTGTGACAGTCCAGAGAGTACAGCGATGTCACGGCAGGACCGAACCCGGCGGAACCCAGGCATTTATGAGTATTAATGTATTACAAGTGCCTTGTATCTCCTAACAAATAATAATAATAACAATAATAATAATAATAATATATATATATATATATATATATATATATATATATATATATATATATATATATATGTGTGTGTGTGTGAAGGAAATATATATGTGAATATAGATATATAAAATGATTCATTTTAATTTTCAGTTGGAAAGAAAGACGAGGCATACACGTGACTCTGCTAACACCATCAAAGTTGAAACCTCTACCGGAATTAATGATCAAATTTGGATACAACATGATAGATTTTATAAAGCAAAGTAAAGATGGAGTAGTGAAGGTTCGTCTCACATTGTTTGAATTTCATTTTAATCTAAAGATTTAAGGATTTTAGTTAAAAATATAATATGCATAATATTGATTATTTTCAGGTAAAAGATGTTGCTGAATTGGCAGCTATTGATGGAGTGAGTAGTTTTGCCTATGGTTACGAGCCTACGGCATTCGTTGATCCTGAGAATGTATTCAGGAAGCATGCGCGGCATACTCTTTTAAGTTCAGAAACTTCCTTTGCTATAAACAGTTATTACTTGTTTCCCAGAATATCAAAACTGTTTTCCTGCAGGTAGGATTTTACACATTTACAATTATTCAAAAATTACTTGTCGAGATACCGACAACTTGCTGTTGCACCGGCTTGGACAAGCAATATCCGGTGCTCTGGGCAAATCTTGGTTACGGCATTGCTTAGTTGCGAACATCTATCTCCACGCTGGTTTTGATGACACTTTTTGGGTTTCTCACTGTCTTCTCTGTGTAATTATTCCTTTTAGGATCTGCAAAGCATGAATGAATGAATGAATAGCCTTTATTGTGCGATATTAATAATAATACAATAGTAATAATATTGCCAATACTCATTTGATAATCATAATAACAATATTAATGCTTCTTTGATAATAATAGTAATACTTGTTTTTAATAATAATAACAATGATAATGCTTCTTTGATAATAATAGTAGATAATAACAGTAATAATAATAGTAATACTTGTTTTTAATAATAATAATAACAATGATAAATTTTCTTTGATAATAATAATAAAAATGATAATACTTCTCTTTGTAAATATAATGAAAACAATAATAACTATGATAAATGTCTTTTAGCGCGGTTCCTCCCTCCCTCATAGGGAGGAACCCCGCTTATAGGGTTGATACAATGAAACAATCCGGAAGTGCCGACTAGAAAATTTTGCGTTTCAGAACCTCTGGAAACCGAAAATGATGGTAGTTCAAATTTGTATATATATATATATGTATATATTTATATATATATATATATATATATATATATATATATTTGTCTGTTCGCTCATTTCCGGCTTCCCTGATGGTCCGATTTTGATGAAATTTGGTACAAAAATCCGTCGTCCAATTTGAAAGGTCAAGTTCGTTAACCAGCAAAATCCGCCCACTGGAAGATGGCATTTGGGGCGAAATTCGCGCAAAAAAAATCGTAACGCTTACGTTTTTGAGTTCATAAGCTTGTAAGTACTCTTTTTATAGGCTTCTTGGGCTAGGAAAACGAATGGAACCATTTTCAAGGCGATAGCTTTAACCGTTTTCGAGAAAATTGGAAAAATAATTTTTGAATACCGTTTTTGGTTTGGGTACTTAGAATTACGAGATTCAGTTGAAACATTATCTGCATGTTCTACTTTCATTAAAAGTAATATGTTGAAAGTTTTGTTACGTTTGGAGTTAAGGAAGGGTTAGAATAAAATATTTTATGAACAAACAAGAAAAGTTTTGGGAACTTCGTATACTTTCATTAATATCTCGAACACGGTTGGGAAATCGTGGTAAGTGGATAGAAACTATTTGAAAGCTTTCTAAATTCTCTACAAAAAATATTCTAAAACTATTTTTGATTAGGTTATGTCAATCGGAGAAATAAGTGCTTAAAACTTCAAATACGTCTGTTTTGTTCTTAAGAACCGGTTTTTGTCGTTCTTTTTGTAATTTTTGTCTCTTTCCCTTTGTTTTTTATTGCTTTTTATTTTTGTAATTTCTTATGTTGGGAAAATTTTGTGTGTAAAACAGGATATAAAAAATGAGACCAATTTTCTGTTGCTAGAAATAATGTAAATTTTGGGAACTTTCATTAATATCTCGAAAACGGTGGAAAATCTTGGTGAACGGAAGAATACCATTAGAAAGCTTATTAAATGCTCTACATAAAAGGTTCTAATGAAAGTTTTGATTAGGCGATGACAATCGGAGAAATAAGAGCTTAAAGCTTTAAAGTAATTGATTTCGCTTATTCGAACTGTTCTTTTTGTCTAACAGGTTTAGTAAAATAACAAAAACAATTTATTGTTAGAAATATAGAGTTCCAAGATTCCAAGACCTTGTAACTAGCGGGAATGTTTCTAGTGATGCCGACCCTTCCAGGTAAGATTGTAAATCCTACCTATCAAGACTGTTGGAACCAAAACAATAACTGTCGGGGTTCGGTCACTGCTACTTTTATCGTAAAAATGGTTTTATTGTGCCGACGTTTCGGCTTGAACTTCAAGCCTTCATCAGGGCTGTAAATACAAGTAGGACATATTTAACACTAATATATGCACATATCTATGTAAATATACCTAACATATATATATATATATATATATATATATACATATAATATATATATATATATATACATATAATATATATATATATTTATATATATGCATATACACATATGTACATATATATGCCCACATACATACACATATGGGGTATGTATTATTAAGTAGCAGTGACCGAACCCGGACAATCCCTACCTTGCATCATCAACGGTCAACGATCTCCTCTCAACAAAATAATAACTGCTTCTATTTTAATCTTTCGAAATTAGACTAGGGATAAGAACGGAACCGCGCTAAGATGAGGCAGTTCCTGCGAGTCGGACTTTTTATAATAATAACAATAATTTTAATACTTCTCTTAATAAAATCATAGCGATAACAATAATACTTCTATGCTGATAATAAATAAATAAATTCTTCCGCACAGGCCTCCCTTTTTGGGGTAATGGTCTACGCTTTCCATGAGTGACCAGTTCTACCGGAAAGCGGGGTGCGTAAAGTTCTCCAGTAACTTCTTCCATACTGCTCTGTCCTTAGCCTGTCTCCAACAATGAGGGCCAACCCTTTTTCGGAACATGTCTCGCCATCTCTTCCTCTGCCGTCCTCGGTTCCTCTTTCTCCCGTATGGTGTCCACTCCGTTATCTCGGAGGTCCATCTTCCATCCCTCTGCCTTAGCAAGTGTCCAGCCCACTTCCACTTTAGTCTGCAGCAATGGACTACCACATCCGTCAAACCAGTCCTTGCCCTTAGCTCTGTGCTACTTAAACGGTCGCTCCTTCTTGTGTTTGTAATTACTCTCTCTACAGAGTGCTGCCAAACTAATAACTTATTTTCATCCGTCTTCTTCAACGACCAGGACTGGGCACCGTAGATAACCACTGGAAGGATACATGTGTCAAAAATTTTCCTTTCTGATTCTATGCTGAAGTTGCCTTTCATGATATCCTTCAGGGCCCAGAATTTCTTCCATCCCAAGGATGTTCTTCGGTCCAATTCCATCGTTGTTCGGTTGGAGAAAGAGATAGTCTGCCCTAAATAAATAAATTCCTCTACGTATTGCACTGAATTTCCCTGTACTTCAATGGGGATTTTTTCTGCATTCGTCATCATCACGGTTTTTTGGAAATTCATATGCAGTCCTACTTCCGCACATACGTCGAGCAGTTGTACCAACATTCTGCTTAAGTCTTCGGCCTTTTCTGCACACAGTACTATGTCATCGGCAAATCTTAAGCTCTTCAACAACCTTCCTCCAATTCTTATACCTTGATTTGGCCAATCCATTCTGTTGAAGAGTGTCTCCAGCAATGAGATGAAGAGAAGAGGGGAATGTGGGTCTCCTTGTCTCACGCCTCTTTTTATAGGGAAGGTAGGCCCATCCTTTTCCATGGATATGCTGATAGGTCCTTATATAATTCTACTATGATCTTTATGTATTTCTGTTCAACTCCCATTCTGATCAAGCTCTGAACAATACTGTTGTGGGATACAGAATCGAATGCCTTCTTAAAATCAATAAAGCAGAGGTAGACTTTGATGTTGTACTCTCCTGTCTTTTCTATCAGCTGGTTAATCGTGTGGATATGGTCCATGACGGAGAAACCGCTACGGAAACCTGCTTGCTCTTTACCCATACATTTATTCACTTTTTTATTCAGCCTGTGCTTTAATATTCCTGTAAATAGTTTAGCTATGGTAGAGCATAGAGAAATGGGGCGATAATTATCTATGAGATTCTTCTCTCCTTTCTTCGGGAGTAAAATAATTTTGGCAATTCTCCACGGGGAGGGGATAGTTTCTTCCCTGAGTATAAGGTTGAAAATCTTAGTAATCTCCTTGACCAATGGTTCACCTCCTGCCTGAAGTAACTCATTTCTAATTCCATCCGGGCCCGGAGCTTTTCCTTTCCTTAGTCTCCTTATTGCCATCTCTACCTCTTCCATCATCACCTCGGGCACCTTCTCCTCCTCATAGTCTATAGGAGGAAAAGACTATGAGGAGGAGAAGGTGCCCGAGGCAAAGCATACGACTCTTAATAATTCCCGTTCAATGGAATAAAATAGACACTTGCGTAAAGTCAGGAATCTTTTTTATTACCACTGAGGTGGAATCCAAATGCCCCCATTCCCTCCTCATAGCCCGTATAGGCTTGAAATTCAAGTATAAATCTGCCTTGCGCTCAGATATATCTGCAGGCTGCCAAAAAATGGCCCGATTTTTATGAGATTCGGTAGGTGCAGAAATCTTTCGTCTAAATTAAACGGGTCAAGTCCTTTAACCAGCAGAATCCGCCCACCAGAACATTGTTTTTTTTGGGCAATATTTGTGCGAAAAAATCGTACCGCTTACATATTCTAACTCATATGCTTGCAGGTACTCTTTTTATAGGCTCCTTAACATGAGGTATCTGTTTATCTGTGAGGTAAACAGAGACAATGCTCCATGCAAGAGACCCGGTCAATAATCCATCGAAGATTTAAGCACTTATTTCTCCAATAAAAAACGTGCCATAGAAAATTACTTCAGAACCTTTTTTTGTTAAAAATTTAGTTTACTTTCGAATGGTCACCTGCAACATACTAAGATTTCTCATCCGTTTTGCAGATATTTTAGGAAACCAAGACCTGAACACTTATCATTTTTGTTAATAATTTTTAGTATAATACTTCCTTAACTCGAAACACGACAAAAATTTATATATCTTAGACCAGATGAATATCAAACGTGTGGAACAGGTTTCAACTGTTCTTCGCAGAAAATTTCGCGTTTCAGAATATATATGTATATATTTATTTATTTATATATATATATATATATGTATATATTTATTTATATATATATATATATATATATATATATATATATATAAATATTTGTCTGTTTGCGGATTTCTGGCGTCCCTGATGATCCGATTTTGATGAAATTTGGTACAAAAATCCGTCGTCCAATTTGAAAGGTCAAGTTCGTTAACCAGCAAAATCCGCCCACTAGAAGATGGCGTTTGGGGCAAAATTCGCGCAAAAAAAATCGTAGCGCTTACGTTTTTGAGTTCATATGATTGTAAGAACTCGTTTTATAGGTTTCTTGAGCTATTAAAACGAATGAAACCATTTTTAAGGCGATAGCTTTAACCGTTTGTGAGAAAATCGTAAAAAAAGTTGTTAAATAAAGTTTTCGATTTGGTTACTTAGAATCATGGGATTCAGTTAAAACATTTTTTGCATGTTTGAATTTCATCAAAACTAACATGTTAAAACTTTTGGTTACGTTTGGAGTTAAGGAAGGTTTAGAATAAAATATTTTATGAACAGACATGAAAGGTTTTGGGAACTTCGTATAATTTCATTAATATCTCGAACACGGTTGGGAAATTTTCATTAGTGGATAAAAACTATTTGAAAGCTTTATAAATTCTCTACAAAAAAGATTCTGAAACAATTTTTGATTAGGTGATGTCAATCGGAGAAATAAGTGCTTAAACTTTGAAGTAATTGATTTCGTTTATTCGAACGGTTCTTTTTGACTGTTTTTATTCCTTGTTATTAGCGCGGTTCCTCCCTCCCCCATAAGGAGGAACCCCGCTTATAAGGTTGATACAATGAAAAAATCCGGAAGTGCCGACTAGAAAATTTCGCGTTTCAGAACCCATAAAGGCCAAAAATAACGGTGGTTCAAATTTGTATATATATATATATATATATATATATATTTGTCTGTTCGCTCATTTCTGGCTTCCCTAATGGTCCGATTGTGATGAAATTTGGTACAAAAATCCGTCTTCCAATTTGAAAGGTCAAGTTCGTTAACCAGCAGAATCCGCCCACTAGAAGATGGCGTTTGGGGCGAAATTCGCGCAACAAAATCGTAACGCTTACGTTTTTGAGTTCATAAGCTTGTAAGTACTCGTTTTATATGCTTCTTGGGCTAGGGAAACGAATGAAATCATTTTCAAGGCGATAGCTTTAACCGTTTTCGAGAAAATTGGAAAAATAGTTTTTGAATACCGTTTTTGGTTTGGGCACTTAGAATCATGGGATTCAGTTGAAACATTTTCTGCATGTTCGAATTTCATCAACACTAATATGTTGAAATTTTGGTTATGTTTGGAGTAAAGAAAGGGTTAGAATAAAATATTTTATTAACAGACAAGAAAAGTTTTGGTAACTTTGTATACTTTCGTTAGTATCTCGAAAACCGTTGACAATCTTGGGAAGCAGAAGGTTACCATTCGAAAGCTTACTAAATGCTCTACAAAAATGGTTCTAATGAAAGTTTTGATTAGGCGATGCCAATCGGAGAAATAAGTCCTTAAACCTTCTAAGTAATTGATTTCGCTTATTCGAACTGTTCTTTTTGTCTTTGATTTTGGTACTTAGAATTATGGGATTCAGTTGAAACATTTTCTGCATGTTCGAATTTCATCAACACTAATATGTTGAAATTTTGGTTATGTTTGGAGTAAAGAAAGGGTTAGAATAAAATATTTTATTAACAGACAAGAAAAGTTTTGGTAACTTTGTATACTTTCGTTAGTATCTCGAAAACCGTTGACAATCTTGGGAAGCAGAAGGTTACCATTCGAAAGCTTACTAAATGCTCTACAAAAAAGGTTCTAAAGAAAGTTTTAATTAGGCGATGTCAATCGGAGAAATAAGTGCTTAAAACTTTAAAGTAATTGATTTCGTTTATTCGAATGGTTCTTTTTGTCTATTTTATTCCTCGTTATTTTTAAATTGAAACGTATGAAATGAAGTATTGGTAGAAGAGGATTCTAGGGTCTTGCGGACCCGACCAGGTAAAGCCATAAAACCCTTTGAACAAAGGCCGAGGAAAATTTTATCTGTTACTATTCTAAGCTTTTCAAATGACAATAGGGACATGAACAGGAGCCGCGCTAAGATGATGCAGTTCCTGCGAGTCGGACTTTTTTGTTTGTTGTTTTTAGGAGAAGAGTTTTTAAAAAAGAAGAAGAATCTATAAAGAAGAGTACTGAATGACAGTACCCTCTGTCTTATATTAATATTTATATATTCTCTCTCTCTTATACAATACTTATCTCTTAAATAAATATTGCGTTAATCTACAAAAGTGGAGTCTGCTCACGCCTTCCTCGGCAGGATATTTCGCGATGATATCATTTCAAGTGTTCAATAACACTATATAATTGCACTGTACTGTAATAAACTAATTACAGCCATGTGTACATTAGACCTCATTAATGTACGCCTCGATACACCTTAGGCCATAAACCGCAGCGTGCCTCGAGGAACACGTGTCGCTGTGTTCTAAACTAATATTCGGATTTTTTTTTTGTTTTGTTTTTGGTTTCCCTCCTTTTATTTTTTCTTTCTTTTCATTTTTTTTTGTTTTACAATAAACTGGGTTTACCAACCTAACTAGACTATAAAAAGTAGAAGTCGGTTGGGGTTTGTATTTTTTCCTTAAGCTAAAGCAGGGAGAGATTGGGTTGATTCCACCTGTAACCAAATGTTATTGCTTTTCTACATTTGAAATACTATCTGTTATGAGAAAGGATTACAACACGTTTATTGTTTTTAGGAAAAGTGGATTATGACCTTTCGCCATCTAAGAACATAAATTATAACTGTTAATTTTTGATGTTTTCAGGATGGTGAGTAAAGAAAGCGAAAATTTTTTCGTTTCTTTATGCAAAACAATGTTGGACTTCCGCGAAAAAAATCCCTCCGGCAGACTTGATTTCTTCGAACAAATTGCAAAAGTGAACAGAAAACAAATTAATGAAGGCAAAAAAGGTAAGTCATGTTTGACACCTATAAACTAATTATAATTATGATGATGCGTAATTCAGGAGGCACATAGTTCGACTTATGATATAGAGTAAGTAACTTTAAGTACGTTTTGAGTACTTAACGTTTTTGTGAAAGAACCGGTTGAAACATCTGGGTTAAATATCTTGTAACGGCAATAGGTTTTATTGTATTAGCACTTTCCTCCGAGGGAAAGTAGCTATTGAGGTTGCACTCATGACGGAATTTTTGAAAAATTTCTTCAAATCTTTATCGATCCTACCTAGTAGACACCGAAAATGACCCCCGTTAAAATTTATATATATATATATATATATATATATATATATATATATATATATATATATTAATTCTTGTGAAAGATGACCCGATATATATTTTCCACTTTTTCTTGTTGCTTTTTCTGGCAGGGGGTCGATAAAGCAGTACACTCTTTGTTCACATTAACTGCTTTATTTGTTATGTTTCGCCCGACATGTTTCGTGCCTTTTCGCACCTCTTCAGGGGCTTTCCTTATCAAGAAGTCCTCTCGTCATGTTGTCTAGCTTGAGTCAGGCGTAGTACTGAAAAGTCATCAGATGACTTTTCAGTACTACGCCTGACTCAAGCTAGACAACATGACGAGAGGACTTCTTGATAAGGAAAGCCCCTGAAGAGGTGCGAAAAGGCACGAAACATGTCGGGCGAAACATAACAAATAAAGCAGTTAATGTGAACAAAGAGTGTACTGCTTTATCGACCCCCTGCCAGAAAAAGCAACAAGAAAAAGTGGAATATATATATATATATATATATATATATATATATATATATATATGTATATATTTATATATATATGTATATATTTATATATATATGTATATATTTATATATATGCTTGTCTGTTCGCTCTCTAGCGAGCTCAAAAATGGTCCGATTTTGATAAAATTTGGTACAAAAATCTGTCGTCTAATTTGAAAGGTCAAGTTCGTTAACCAGCAGAATCCGCCCCCTGGAAGATAGTTTGTGGGGCGAATTTCGCGCAAAAAAAATCGTAGTGCTTACGTTTTTGAGTTCATATGCTTGCAGGTACTTGTTTTATACGTTTCTTAACATAGGAAAACGAATGAAACCATTTTTAAGGCGATATCTCTAACCGTTCCTGAGAAAATTGGAATCAATGTTTTTGTAAGTCATTATTTTTTTTGTGGGTACTTAGAATCGCGGGATTCAATTGAAATATTTTCTACATCTTGGAAATTAATCCCAACTAATATGTTTAAATGTTGGTTATATTTGGAATTAAGGAAGTATGCGAAAAAAATATTGTATTAATAAACATGAAAAGTTTTCGGATCTTCAAATATTTTTCGTAAATATCTCGATAACGGTTAGGAAATCGCGGGAAGTGGAAGGTGACCATTCGAATGCTTACTAAATTCTCTACAAAAAAGGTTCTGAAGGAATATTCGATGTGGCAACGTCAATCAGAGATATAAGCGCCTAAAACTGAAAAAGTGTTTGTTTTGAAAGGGTTTTTCTCTTTGTTTATCTCACTTATTATTTGGTTGTTTTTTGTTTTAAATTGCATTTATCAGTAAAAGTATTATTGTAGTAATATAAGCTAAGAAACGGTGAAAGGTATTGGTAATAAGTTTGGAGTGGCTGTGGTAATCAAGATGGCTGTGGCCAATATCATGATGGCGTATACATACGATTGTTTTGAATTTTCCTATCTATATAACCTTCCTCATAGCCTCCTACTGAAGTTATCGTTACTGAAGCACACATTTACAGTTGAATATAAAAGTAAAACGAATTTGCTAGTAAAACAAGATACTTAAAATGACAACGATTTTTTGGTTGTTTAGAATAGAGCCTTCTCAGCAGTAGTCGAAGAGTAAGTACGTTTTCAGTACATAATTGTATTGACTTATACAGATTAAGAATTATCCGCTTCTGTGTAAGTTTACTACTATCAGTTTCCTGTGATATGTGATGCTAATCATTTCTTCGAGATGTACGTAACCGCGCTAAGATAACGCAGTTCCTGCGAGTCAGACTTTGTTATTTTATTTATATAGGTTATTTAGAGCAAATTATTCAGTAATGTAGTCTACACTACAAAAATTCTGAGGAAAGTGCTTTGTTATGCAGCTCCAGCGTGACGGACTTTTTTGAATAAAGGCCCATTGGTTACTTAGTGACCTAGGCCACTGTCATTCTGATCTCTACATATTGTCGAAACAAATGCAAACACTCGAATCTAAGTTCACTCAGTGAAAGGGAAAGTAACCACTGTCAAAAGGTCGAATCTGCCGACAAAGCAAAGTAATTAATAAAAGTTGTTTCACTCTGGAAAGTGCTGATTTTCACAATCGATACTTTTCATTTGTACCGACGATATGTATGTACAAAGAAAGACGACAAAAAAAAAATTATTTTTTATTAACTTTATCAACCTTCAATTTTATTCATTCTTTTTTGTCAATTTTTCTTCCATTTTATAAATTTGAAAAGTGTATTTTATATCTTTTAATTTTCTAATTGCACCTTTTTAAGTTCTTTAATAGACTTACATTTTGCTTGCACTCTACTGGTTTAATATAACACATTTAGCTGGCTAAAAAAATATCAAATAAATAAATTTTTATTTTTATCTTTTCATGAACTTAATATCTACATTAAAAAAAAATAAATAAATAAATAAATAAAAAAATAAAATTCAAATGTTCATTATATACAATTTATATACAACAAATTAATTAATTATTCTACATCAAATCAATAATTATCGATTTGATGTAATATAAATAACAAAAATACAACTAATTGTAATATTTGTAAAATGGAACATGTAGAAAACAAATTAAACATTTCAGGGTTACTGTAACGAGCAAGAAGTAGGTAACGATATTTTTATTCTTCATTTTTTTTTTCTTTTAGGATTTACAGACATAGAAATTGCTGGGCATTGCGTCACAGCATATTTGGACTCATTTTTAACTACTTCGAGTTCATTGAGTTATTTTATTCTCGATCTCGCTGAAAACCGAGATGTTCAGAAGAAACTGAGGGAATTAATTTTGTCAGTGGGGAAGGAAATTGAAGATTTTGACTATGATAAAGTGCATTCACTAACATTTCTGCAAATGGCGTTTACAGGTAAAATACGTAGTTCTTTACGGAAGAATATTTTTACATGACATTTTCATTACTGATTTTCTTTTTTGCAAAAGGACCTAAAGGTCAGGAAAAAATGGTACGTTCGAATTCATGGATACACCATATGAATGTGTGGGTTTGTATGTTAGTTAATTTTTGTCTGTTCGCGCTCTAGTAGCCTCAAATATAGTCTTAAAAAGTTGACGAATTCTATATATTGTTTTCTTCTTATTTTTGTAAAAGCCTTATAGATAAAAGAAAATGTTTTAAACACCTTTTTAGGCCACTTTTTTTATTTGTCGACGCGTTTTTGCATCTCTTCACAAGACATTTTTCTTAATGTTCACATTATTTGTTAGAATTTCCTGGTAGTTAAGTTCCTTTCATCATATCGACCTGTAGGAGTTTTGAAATATTTTTTCATAAAGTTTCCTCTTTTATATATATTTTCCTCTTCTTCTTGCAAAGGCCTAATATGTAAAAATTTGTTTAAATATTTTTTGTATACCATTTTTTTTATTTGTCGACGCGTTTCTGGCACTTGGCCTCTCTTCACAAGGCACTTTTCATACTTTCCACATTATTTGTTTGAATTTAGAGGTATTTCGAAAAGCATTCCTCCTGCAGACCGAAAAGATGTGAGGAACTCAATTATCAGGAAATTCTAACTAATAAATTAAGAAAAGTGTCTTGTGAAGAGACCATAAGTGCCCAAAACGCGTCGACTATTATAACCTTAAAGGGTATTTTCCTTCGAAAAGTGCTAATAAAAAGGCAAAGCACGAGGGAAAACGTAAGGCCTAATTTTTATAGTAATGCTGTTGACCCTGATTCTGCTGTGTTCAAGGCTATTTTCAATGAAAATAGGCCTATTATACTCTAATGGCATTTTCTGGAATAAACACCGTCAAACACGCGATCACAATAACTGGTAGTCCCTGAGTAGCTAAATTGTCAGAGTATAAAATAAGCTGTAATTTTACAGTTAGAAATAGCACTAAAAAGTGGTCATGATCAAACAATCGGTAGGATCTGAAATATTTCAGGAAACTTTCCGACCTAAAAACTGATCTGTTGACATAGACTTAGTGCGTTAATAAACGGCAGCCGGAAAATCCTGGATTATTTTTTATTACCGGGATTGAACGAACAGCCGTCTTGAAATTTGTATATAGATTAACTTTTATATAAGGAGAATGGTAATGAGATTTTTCACGGGACAAGCAATAGCGTTTAAAACGTAGGTCGCGAAATGTCCGTGTGAAACTTTACGTAAGTAATCTTTACCTATTAAATAAATTAAATTGTAAAAGAAAGAGAGTTTTACAAATGACAGCCGTTTGGGTTAAATGCCCTAGCAGAGTATCATAGGAAATCAAAATGTATTCTGCATTATTAACCATAGTTTAGTACTTGGATCTTTGTGAGAACACTTTGACGGGGATAAAAAATTTAATTTTTTTAAATATATTTTTGAATACTTATAATACATTTTATTTTTATTAAAGCACTGTACAATACACAAGAGGCCCCTTGGCCGTGTGTACCATTAGGAGCGGTGGCTTTCCTTTTGACAAATAAAGGGCATCAGCTCTAGCCTAGCTAAAAAGTGGTGGTAACCAATAGAAAACTCATTCCAAATTTCCTTGTCATGTATAAGAGAACGTTAAAATTTAAAGAAAGAAATAATAATAAACATGATGCTAACTAGCGCAAGCTTGAGGACCTCTGTTGAAATTTCAGTGTAATTAAATAATGGTTTAATATTCGATTTTCATATATTCTTGGTTACTATCTACTTTTTATTTTGTTTGATCTTTTCTGTTTAGGAATTAAAACTGCAATTACTTAGTTCTTTAACATTTTTGTATTATTATTTAGAATCTCTTCGGCTTCATCCTTCAGTGCCAGTATCAGCAAGGAGATGCTTGACGACGGCTAAAGTTGAAGGAGTAGAAATAGAAAAAGGAACGACTATTATTCTGCCTTACTTCGCATTCCAGAAAGATCCTCGATATTATCCAGATCCTGACAAATACAAACCCGAAAGATACTTATCCGAAGAAACCCAGACGAAAGGAACTCTCCTTCCGTTTGGAGATGGCCCAAGAATGTGCATAGGTAAGGTGTAAATGTTAATAAATTTGCAAAGGTAAAACCCGTGGTTTGATAGAAAAATGTTAAACCACAAAAAATATGAAGCTTTGGATATGGGTGTTTCTTAATAATGAAAACCATATAAATCGTATAACGGTTTTGTCCCAATATTTCATAGCACATTGTTTTTCCCTTCTTCCATAATCACTTTAAAAATGTTACTTTGGTTTGTGAACGTAGATGTCACAGGTTTCCCAGAAAGCGCAAACTGTATTAACCGCATTTTTGGCTCCTATAACCACCACACACTCCTCAGGCTCATCGTCACTTTTGAGTTCAATGTTATCCACCTTTGGTGGCACTTCGGCTTGAAGAAAAAGGTGTTGTGACGATCTCCCAATCACTGCAAGTGGTTGGAGAATCTAAGAGTTCGACTCTTAGGCCTAGGGTACGATACGAGCGATGAGTGACAGAACGACCGAGCGTTTAGCAGAAGAGAAACTGGCTACGATACAGAGCGGCTGGGCGGTAATTTCCTTTAGTCTCCGTCATCGCATACTCCAATATACGTTTTTTAATAAAAATATTAATTTAAAAAATTAATATTTTAAATGTTTAGTTAATAAAAATATCTTACCTTACAAAAAAATGTGAATTGACAAAGTTGTTATAAATTTTATTAGCTTTCATTTGAAGAAAAAAAATGCATTGAAATCGGTTAAGATTTATATTCTGTAGCCTTTTTTGTAGCACGCAGAATATAATGTCTGGGGTGAGCGAAGGGGAAAATTGTAATGTCTGGGGTGAGCGATGAGCGACAGGCTGGGACCTGCAAGCCACGTCGCCCGGTCGCTCATGCCTATTGTAGACAGTCCTCCCTCATTCCTACTGCACCCGAGGCCTTAGAGGTGGAAATCCTACAACCCCCCCCCCCCCCCCCCCCCTCCCCAAGAACTCTGTTTTCCATTCGACTTATTTTCATAATTGCCCATGATTAATGTCTGAAATTGACTTATTCAAGTCGGATTTTCGTGCTAAGCCTCGGCCCAACAGATTCTCTTCGCCTTATTTAAGGATTTGACTTATAGAAGTTCGGCACTTAGTTTTTGTAAATATAGTTTTTAGATTAGTGATCACTGACATCTATAGAAAATGTTTAATGCAACTCCATGAAAAAATAATCTTAAACTCTTCAGCTTCGAAGCATTTTACACCGTGGCGTCGCACTACTTCACTGCTAAACTATACGATATACCGCGTCTCCTAAGCGAGGACCCTCACTGGTATTAATACATATTTTATCACAAACAATAAATAACCAGATTTCAATAATATTGTTCCACTTGTTTCAGGTCACAGGTACGCCACGCTGCTGATAAAAACACTCATTATCTACCTTCTACTGAATTTTGACATTTACCCATATGCTGATGAAGATAAAAAGCAGGGAAATCTGTTTCCTTTTTCTACTCCTGATGAAGATACAAAAGTAATATTTACGCCAATAAAAAATTGAAAAATAAAATTATTTAAGGGTAGCATTTAAATATTTTCTAATTCTTTTTGAATCATCCGAAAATTAAGATGTCAAGGAATGGTTGAGATTCGATTAAGAGAAAACGGAAGATTTTCAGAAAAAAATTATATTTCGAGCGTTTCATTATGCTCTGTAGCCACCTTCTCCAGCTAAAAAATAAATATACAAAAAAAAAAACAGATAAAAGTACAAAAGAGAATAATTAGAATAGTAAACAACATTTTAAATCATAAAATTAGGTTATAAAACATTTTTGATGTGCATGTTAAGTAAACAAAGGTTTTCTTAAATTATATTAAACAGTAGTTCTATAGAGAATTGTGTTAACAGTAAAAAACATTAAACGAGAACCCAAATAAAAATGGCGAAAATACACATATGCTGAGAAATAACAATATCATTTTTAATAATATATAGAGTAATATATACCAACAAATGCCCAGGGGATGGAGGATGACCACAATAACTTTTAGGTGACCATGGATAAGATTAAAAAAGGGGGAGAGAGGAGAGGGGGGTAAGTCGATAAGAATGAAAGAAGGACATTACTAGGTGTTAAAAGAAGGAGGTGAAAGTTGTTAGTGTTTTGGGCCGCCCAAGTAGTCCAGGCAATAAATACATTGTACCTTGCAAAAGGTGGGGTAGTCGATTATTTTAACCAATAAGTTCAAAGATGGTTTGACATTAATTCGAAGTAGGAGATTCGGAACGGAAGGTCTTATGCTTATTGGTACAATAAGCGATTCAGAATGTATGTGTGTTTGCGCTTGCAAGAGCATGTGTTGTGCAGCCTGTTATTATCGCAAGGCAGGTTTGAAGTGCTCAAACTTGTGCAGAAATTGCAGTGTTATGGATTGTGAAAATGTTGCACAAGTTTCATCTTGGATGACTCTGTAGAAGAGCTTTTGGAACCACCGCAACTTGGAGAGGAACAACTTAAGGAATACAGCTTCTTTCTGAGTTTTTTCCCAATATTTTTATTTATCATTAATAATTATAATTATTAATGATTATTAATAATTGTTAATATTATGTTATATTATAATAAAACTTAGGGGTACCCAAAAGTAATCAACAATTTGATTAGATGTATGTTAGTCTTAATACTATACTAATCTTTGTGGAGTAAACAATCATACCATTACCAAAGTCAAAATGTTGATTACTTTTGGGTGCCCCTAATAAATAAATTTGTGTACTTCCAGACCAAAACAATTTACAATTAACAGCTTCCTTCTGCCCACGATAATTTCTCAACCTGAAAAACTTAGGACTTCAAAACGACGTCGAAGAAGATAGAAAGTCCAACTCGCAGGAACTGCGTCATCTTAGCGCGTTTCCTTTCATATCTCTAGTGATATTTGCAAAGGAATAGAAACAGTTGTTTTGTTGGTTATCTATGGGTTACCACCCTTTTCTAGCCAGGATAGGGCTGATGCCTTTTCGTTTTAGCGCGGTTCCTCCTTCCCTCCATAGAGAGGAACCCCGCTTATGAAGTTGACCTCATGACGCAATCCGGAAGTGCCGACTAGAAAAGTTTACGTTTCAGAACACCTAGAGAACGAAAATAACGGTGGTTGAAATTTGTATGTGTATGAATGTATGTATGTATGTATGTATAAGTGTGTGTGTGTGTGTGTGTATATATATATATATATATATATATATATACTATATATTTGTCAAATACCACTCACTCACTCACTGACTCACTCACTGACCTATCATCGCCCAGCCCAAGCCGCTCGACAGAAAATTTTGAAATTTTGCATGGACACTCCCTATATAACGTAGGCACTTACTAAGAAAGGATTTTTTGATATTCGAATTTTTAAGAATTTTTAGAGGGGTTTAAATTTTGAGTTGGTTAGAGCATGCAAGCCTAGGCAGCAAGCGTTGCTAGGACGATAACAGAACAGCTGTTACCGTACATTATCTATTTCATAGTATTATTTTTAATTGAGGTTAATTTCCACTATGATGGCAGTCCTTGAATTACTAGAAATAAGCTGTCACTCATAGAGTTTTAATTGCGTTTCTTTTCTCCCAGTTCCTGTCAGATAGGCTTGCCATATTTTTCGAGAGTTAAACCAGGACACATTAATATGGGATGGGCATACCAGGGGGGGGGGGGGGTTGGGAATAAAAACAGTACAAATTATAAGCAAAATGGTGAGTTTTAAGCCTAGCAAGTAACGGGAAGGAGGGATCCTGAACTGTTAGTCTACCCAAACCTTAAAAATAAGAACGGAACTTTTTTTGCTACTTGATTTTCTTAAAAAAATCTCTCAGCCAAATAGTAGTGTCTGGCAGCTGGCAGCGCTGTGCAGGTAGTTCCAGCGTTTTACAGTTAGATTACTTCTCATATCTTTGACACTGTGAGCAGTAGTAAAAATGTTGATTGTAGAAAAGTAACCGATTTATAAAAGATTCTTATAAACATGAATTCATTACTTTTTACATCTTACAGCCTTTTCCGGGACATTGATAAAACCGGGCGGGACACCGAAACAATTGCAAAATACCGGGACAGTCTCGGTCAAACCGTGATGTATGGTAAGCCTATCCTTAGAGTTTTCTAGGTGAGGCAATAATATCCGGAACCCTTGCACAGCCTCCTCGCCTATAAACTTGGTAATGCTCGCAAATATAATGGGTGTTTCCAAATAACTTTTTGGAAACATAAACTTTTAAATTTTAACGCCCATTGAATAACATATAGTATGACGGGAACCGTGCTATAATAAACTGCACAAAATTGTATAGTAACGTAATTTTAATGAAACATTATTTAACGCAATAAAATAACTACTTATCTGCCGTGACGAAGCACGGGTATTCAACTAGTACTATATATTTGTCAAATACAACTGACTCACTCACCTATCATCGCCCAGCCCAAACCACTAGACAGAAAAAATTGAAATTTTGCATGGACGCTCCCTATAGAACGTAGACACTCGCTAAGAAAGGATTTTTTTACATTCGAATTTTTAAGTATATTAGAGGGGTTTTAAGTTTTAGTTGGTTAGAGCATGCACGTCTAGGCAGCATGCGTTGCTAGGACGATAACAGAACAGCTGTTATTGTTCTGTATCTATCTCATACTATTACTTTTAATTGAGGTTAATTTGAACTATGATGGCAGTCCTTGAATTACTAGAAATAAACTGTCCTTCATAGAGTTTACTGTATAAATAAAAACGGTACAAATTAGAAGCAAAATGGTCAGTTTTAAGCCAAGCAAGTAACGGGAATGGGGGATTCTAAATTGTTAGTCCACCCACATCTTAAAAATAAAAAAGGAATCTGTTTTGCTGCTTAATATTCTAAAACAAATCGCCTAGCCAAATAGTAGAGGGGCTGGCCGCTGGCAGCGCTTTGCAGGTAGTTCTAATATCCGAAACCCTTGCACAGCCTCCTCACCCATTAACATCTCCAAACCGAACACTTCTTGGTAATGCTCGCAAATATAATAGGTGTTTCCAAATGACATCTTGGAAACAAACTTTTAAATTTTAATATCCATTTATTATTGACAACAGATTTTAACCTGTAGTGGTTTAACTCCTGTTACTGGTAACCTAGATAGATAACGGGTTGTTTGTTTGTTGAGACTGGTCCGAAGCGCCCCAGAGTCGAGAAACATTATACATTGAGAACTTATCAGTTGATGAATTACATACAGTATGACGGGAACCGTACTATAATAAACTGCACAAAATTATGTAGTAACGTTAATTTTAATGATACATTTTTTAGCGCAATAAAATAACTACTTATATGCCGTGACGAAGCACGGGTATTCGGCTAGTTATTTATAATTGAGGTTAATTTCAACTATGATGGCAGTCCTTGAATTACTAGAAATAAACTGTAATTTTGTCCCCCATTACGCCCTGGTGATTGTCCATCCTAGGTAATAATATCCCAAAAAACTTGACACAAAAATTTGAAATTTTGCACGGACAATCTGTTTAGAATGTAAACACTCGCTAAGAAAGTTTTTTTTTTTTTAATATTCAAATGTTTAAATGATTTGGGGGGGGGGGGGGGGGGGGTGAATCATTAAGAAGTTCCTCATCCGCTCAAAAATGGTCCGATTTTCATGACTTTTGGTACAAAAATCTTTCTTCTCATTTGAAAGGTCAAGTTCATTAACCAGCTGAATCCGTTTACTGGAACATGGTTTTTGGAGCAAAATTTGCGCGAAAAAAATCGGAACGCTTACATTTTCGAGTCCATATGCTTGCAGGTACTCGCTATATAGGTTCCTCAACCTAGGAAAACGAATGAAACCATTTTTAAAGCGATTTCTGTAACCTTTAACGCGAAAAAGTGCTAGAAATACTTTTCCAAACTAATTTTCTGTTTGGGTATTCAGAAACCATGATTGGTTTACTTGAAACTTGTACCAGGTATTTGTCTCCGTTTACCGAACTTTTTAAGTGGTTGTTGTATTTTTCTTTTTTTTACTCCCCAACGGAAACAAGCACGGTTACCTCCACATGGTTTTTCCTGGGTAACTTTAAAGTCCGTGCAATAATAAGCTGTAAAAAATTATGTAGTAGCGTTAATTTTGATCATACCTTATTTAACGCAATATAAAAACTACTTAGGGGACCCGATGGCCGTGAGGGTTAAGGAGTGAGCACTTAACACTCCGTGCCAATGGTCGTGGGTTCAATTCCCACTAGGGGTGATGGCTTATCTTTCGAAAAAAGAAAAGGCATGACCCCTATCCTGGCTAGAAAAGGGTGGTAACCTATAAATAACCCGTCCTAAAATTCGTAGTTAATAATAAATGGACGTTAAAAAATAAATAAATAAAAACTACTTATCGGCCGTAGAGAAGCACGGGTAGTCAGCTAGTATAAATATATAAAATGCATTTTCAGACATGAATGTGTTTTTTGTTTTTAACGAAATCCGTTTTTGTCTTTCTGACAAATTCTCGAATGATTTTGATCTAGTAGGAATACCTTACTGGACGAATATTGAAGTTCTTGAGAATATACCACAGGATAAATTCCATGAAATAAGTCCCTAGTAGTCAGTCGTGATTTTTCCTCAAAAATGGCTCCAATGATCTATTTACAGCATTCCATTTAAGTCGAAAATGTAGCACCATTTCCTTCATTTCTCCAGAAAACTTTTTTTAGCACTATATGTAATCGCAATACCAACTAGGTGTGTGTCAAAATCCTTAAAATTAATATTGTAGGATCAAATCAATCAAAATACATCTTCAGTTGTGGCAATTTCCATTGCGTCGAAGTGCAAGTGAACATGGACTGATTCTTAGTTTGGATTTAAAGAGGATAATCAAATATTAAACAGAAGCAACGCGAATAATTGGATTAATAAAATGTCAATAAATGCGCGTAGGTATTTGTTCTTAAAATAAAATATCCAACGAATGGGCAAGCATAGGCAAGATCTTACGACGTTGTAAATAAGACAATATACTCCTAAAATAGTACCAAATGGTATTTTTTCCGGGCAAATACCGGTGATTTGCGAATTTAATTAAATAGCATATTTTCTGCTGGATGTAAAAAAAAAACTTGAACTTTTAAAAACCGTTTGTGCCAGTTTTTGATTTATTAAACTACCCTTAATGTGTACTGGAAGCAAGGGTAATTTATAAAATCAAATCTGAGTACACGCCCTATTCAATAAGCCAAGGTTCTTTGACATAGCAATTATAACCAGCCTTTATGTAAAAAGTCCGACTCGCAGGATCTGCGTCATCTTAGCGCGGTTCAGTTCCTATCCCTAGTGTCATTTGGGAAGATTGAAATAGATACAGTTATTATTTTGGTTCAACCTTTCCCCCGTAAACAAAGGGCCCTTTTACCAAGGGGCAGCGTACCTTTATACCTGGAATCCCACTCACCACTGGCCAACCCAACTAATACAAACAGTTATTTAAAATATCAAAATGTTTCTAATTTTATTGATTTCTTCTACAATAATACTAATTCTATAAATAAATGCAATTAAAAAAAAAAAACAACAACCCATTAAAATGTGAGCTAAAGAACTACGAAAACCCGATCAAAAGAAAAAAGTCCGACTCGCAGGAACTGCGTCATCTTAGCGCGGTTCCAGTTTTTTTTTTTTTTTTTTTTTTTTTTTTTTTTTTTTTTTTTTTTTTTACGGCACATATACATCTAGGTCATTAGCGCCGACATCCAGGGTGTAGCGAGGAATTTCACCAGCGAGCCGTGGGATGATAAAATTCCTGCCGGAGGTTGGGAATAGAACCCACCATCTCCCGCTTATGAATCCAATGCGCTAGCCATTAGACCACGGGAGACCCCGGTTCCTGTTCATATCCCTATTCTCATTTGAAAAGCATAGAATAGAAACAGATAATATTTTCCTCGGCCTTTGTTCAAAGGGTTTTATGGCTATACCTGGGGTCAGGTCCGCAAGACCCTAGAATCCTCTTCTACCGATACTTCATTTCATACGTTTCAATGAATTGGAAAATATCAAATATTTTCACACATTCCTGTGTTCTTTTACTATAGTAACAATTCTACAGATAAAATCAATTAAAAAATAAAATAAAAAAACCAACAGCATAAAGGCAATTGAAAATATTCAAAAGACGTCAACGAATCTTTTTCTCTTGGCAAGCTATATTTCTAACAATGAATTTTTTTTCTTATTTTGCCTAATCTGTTTTATTGTAAAATACATTATCCAACTATAAGCAATTAAAAAATAACAAGGAATAAAAACAGACAAAAAGAACAGTTCGAATAAGCAAAATCAATTACTTTAATATTTTAAGCACTTATTTCTCCGATTGACATCGCCTAATCAAAACTTTCATCAGAACCTTTTTTGTAGAGAATTTAGTAAGCTTTCTAATGGTATTCTTTTGTTTACCAAGATTCTCAACCTTTTTCGAGATATTAAGGAAAATATACAAAATTACCAAAACTTTTTAAGTCTGTTAATAAAATATTTTATTCTAACTCTTCCTTAACTCCAAACGTAACCAAAATTTCAACATATTAGTTTTGATGAAAGTAGAACATGCAGAAAATGTTTCAACTGAATCCCATGATTCTAAGTACCCAAACAAAAAACAGTATTCAAAAAATATTTTTCCAATTATCTCGAAAACGGTTAAATCTATCGCCTTGAAAATGGTTTCATTCGTTTTCCTAGCCAAGGAATCATATAAAACGAGTACTTAGAAGCTTATGAAATCAAAAACGTAAGCGTTACGATTTTTTTTGCGCAAATTTCGCCCCAAACGCCATCTTCCAGTGGGCGGATTTTGCTGGTTAACGAACTTGACCTTTCAAATTGGACGAAGGATTTTTGTACCAAATTTCATCAAAATCGGACCATTCGTCTTCTAGCTAGAGAGCGAACAGACAAATATATATATATATATATATATATATATATATATATATATATATATATATATATGTATATAAATAAATATATACATATATATATATATATATATATATATATATATATATATATATATACAAATTTGAACCACCGTTATTTTCGGTCTCTAGGGGTTCTGAAACGCGAAATTTTCTAGTCGGCACTTCCAGTTTGTTTCATTGTATCAACCCTATAAGCGGGGTTCCTCCCTATGGGGGAGGGAGGAACCGCGCTAAAACGGTATTCAAAAACTATTTTTCCAATTTTCTCGAAAACGGTTAAAGCTATCGCCTTGAAAATGGTTTCATTCGTTTTCCTTGGCCAAGAAGCCTATAAAACGAGTACTTACAAGCATATGGACTCAAAAACGTAAGCGTTACGATTTTTTTGCACGAATTTCGCCCCAAACGCCATCTTCCAGTGGGCGGATTTTGCTGGTTAACGAACTTGACCTTTCAAATTGGACGACGGATTTTTGTACCAAATTTCATCAAAATCGGACCATTAGGGAAGCCGGAAATGAGCGAACAGACATATATATATATATATATATATATATATATATATATATATATATATATATATATATATACTAATTTGAACCACCGTTATTTTCGGTCTCTAGGGGTTCTGAAACGCAAAATTTTCTAGTCGGCACTTCCGGATTGTTTCATGAGATCAACCTTATAAGCGGGGTTCCTCCCTATGAAGGGAGGCAGGAACCGCGCTAAAATCAACGCAATGATGTGGCTAAAAGTCAAACTTCTCAATGGAAAAGGGTGCATTGGGTACTAACAATAGTATCAAAATCCCAAATTGAAAAGTTTATTTTTTCTCCCAATGAACAACATTACCGTGGGATCGTCCCGCTGTGCGCCGTTTCCTCCGACTCAGATAGTCCTATCGCAATTTACACCCGAACCTATTCTCAACTTGAGAATAGAATCAATTAATGAACTTGAGGATCTCAAGTTCATTGATTAGGCTTTTAAATAATTAACTTTAATTTCAATGATTTGTTAGCCAATATCGATATAATTTTAAAACTGCCGATCTTTCTTGATAAAACCTTTTAGCGCGGTTCCTCCCTCCCCCATAGGGAGGAACCCCGCTTATAAGGTTGATACAATGAAACAATCCGGAAGTGCCGACAAGAAAATTTCGCGTTTCAGAACCCCTAGAGACCGAAAATAACGGTGGTTCAAATTTGTATATATATATTTATATATATATATGTATATATTTATATATATATATATATATATTTGTCTGTTCGCTCTCTAGGTCGAAGACGAATGGTCCGATTTTGATGGAATTTGGTACAAAATTCAGTCGTCCAATATGAAAGGTCAAGTTCGTTAACCAGCAAAATCCGCCCACTGGAAGATGGAGTTTGGGGCGAAATTCGCGCAGAAAAAATCGTAACGCTTACGTTTTTGAGTTCATAAGCTTATAAGTACTCCTTTTATAGGCTTCTTGGGCTAGGAAAACGAATGAAACCATTTTCAAGGCGATAGCTTTAACCGTTTTCGAGAAAATTGGAAAAATAGTTTTTGAATACCGTTTTTGGTTTGGGTACTTAGAATCAAGGGATTCAGTTGAAACATTTTTTGCATGTTCTACTTTCATTAAAACTAATATGTTGAAATTTTGGTTACGTTTGGAGTTAAGGAAGGGTTAGAATAAAATATTTTATTAACAGACATAAAAAGTTTTGGTAACTGTGTATATTTTCCTTAATATCTCGAAAAAGGTTAAGAATTTGGTAAACGAAAGAATACCATTAGAAAGCTTACTAAATTCTCTACAAAAAAGGTTCTGATGAAAGTTTTGATTAGGCGATGTCAATCGGAGAAATAAGTGCTTAAAACATTAAAGTAATTGATTTTGCTTATTCGAACTGTTCTTTTTGTCTGTTTTTATTCCTTGTTATTTTTTAATTGCTTATAGTTGGATAATGTATTTTACAATAAAACAGATTAGGCAAAATAAGAAAAACAATTCATTGTTAGAAATATAGCTTGCCAAGAGAAAAAGATTCGTTGACGTCTTTTGAATATTTTCAATTGCCTTTATGCTGTTGGTTTTTTTATTTTATTTTTAATTGATGGTATCTGTAGAATTATTACTATAGTAAAAGAACACAGGAATGTGTGAAAATATTTGATATTTTCCAATTCATTGAAACGTATGAAATGAAGTATCGGTAGAAGAGGATTCTAGGGTCTTGCGGACCTGACCCCAGGTATAGCCATAAAACCCTCTGAACAAAGGCCGAGGAAAATATTATCTGTTTCTATTCTATGCTTTTCAAATGAGAATAGGGATATGAACAGGAACCGGGGTCTCCCGTGGTCTAATGGCTAGCGCCTTGGATTCATAAGCGGGAGATGGTGGGTTCGATTCCCAACCTCCGGCAGGAATTTTATCATCCCACGGCTCGCTGGTGAAATTCCTCGCTACACCCTGGATGTCGGCGCTAATGACCTAGATGTAGATGTGCCGTAAAAAAAAAAAAAAAAAAAAAAAAAAAAAACAAAAAAAAAAAAAAAAAAAAAAAAACGCGCTAAGATGACGCAGTTCATGCGAGTCGGACTTTTTTTTTTTTTTTAATAGCTCCTCTTCTCCAAAGGTAATCTTTTAATCCTTTCACTTCTTCAAACGTAGCCAAAATTTAGATCCCATTGTTCTGATGAATGTGTAACTTGGGGACATATTTTCGATTCATTCCTTCATCTTCTAGAATAAAAAGAAAAAGAAAAAAAAAAAAAAAAAAAAAAAAAAAAATCTACCATTTTTTCTCAGCGGTTAAAGATATCGCGTTTAAGTTATTATCATACCATTGAGATATATACATTCAACTACTACACAAATGCACTAATGAACACATGACTAAATATAAAAGTAACTCTTAACATAAACAGTAGGTATATTTCGGGAGCGATGGGCTTGGTTAGGGTTGAGGACGAGCCCCCCCCCCATGCGGTCTGTGAAGGTTTGGTTGCCCTGGCATCAGCAAGCACACCTTCTATCATAGACCTGGCAGCCAGTCACCAGATGCGGGCCACTAAGGTAGAACTGGCACGGGGGACTCTACTCGACCTTGGCTGGGTCCGCCTCCCGCTGGCCTCGGGCTCTTTCTCTGCTTTCGATGCTACCAACGGACCGGCCAAGAGGCATAAATGACCCAATAGTGGTTGAATGGCCTTTAAACACCAAGGAAAAAAAAAAAAAACAGTAGGTACCAGATCAGCTGTTCAAGCTTGTGTTATTTAACCTTTATAAAAATTCTCTTGAAGTTTTTTGAGATTTTTGAAGATTTTTCAAAGCATTTTGGAACAAAAATATCACAGAGTTTTAGGTTTGACTTCCGAGATGTGAGAACATATCCACGTTGAGGTGTGAGGGTCCAATTCCCGAAGAATTGCCTAAGACTGGCTCTACCTGCTTACCTTACCAGGGAGTACAAACTAATTTAAGCCTTATTTGTTATATTTTCATTTAATTTACTCCTATACTGGGTATTTTCCCTAGTATTTTTGATTTAAACTTGTACTTTACCCTTTTCCCTGAATTTCAAGCGGTTACATGGAGGTTTCAAATTCTCCAGATCCCAAACCGCCTGACCCAGGATTTAATTTTGAATTGCCACGAGGGAAGTGGTGTAAACAATTTATTGTCATGAGCATAGCCCCAAACAGTGAAAATAAAAACTTTAAAAGCTTTAGCCCATTTAAATTATCCCGATTTATAAAAAGTTATGCCCCCCAGACAAAAATAAAATTCTTGAGATCTGGTATAATTCTTTTGGAGGTTTCTCTCGAGAAGGATTATATTAATCTTAAAAATATCCGAAGTTATGAAAACTATCCCATTAATTTTTCCTTACACCGGTCATTGAACTACTCTAAAGGTATAATAACTGCAGAGGAGCTCCTTAGCTGCTCTGAGGAGGAATTGTTAGAAGAATTAGCACCACATAATGTAGTCCATCTAAGAAGAATCTATAAGACGGTGAACGGTGAGAAGAAGGCAACCCCTTCTCTGATAATAACCTTCGATAGGACCGAGCTAGCCCGGAGAATACAAAATGATTTTCTAAGTATCCGTGTTATACCTTATATTAGACCTTTGATGTGTTATAAGTGTTTTGAATATCGCCATGGTGTAAAAAGCTGTCGTAGTCCTACCGAGATATGCGGTAAATGCGGCCTTCATCACCCTTCCGTTGACGAGAAGAACAATTGTGCAACTTTTAAATGTAAGCACTGTACCAGTCCTCATCCGGCGTGGGCTACTTCTTGCTCAGTATTTAAAAAAGAGACGAAAATAGAAGAAATAAGAGTGACACAAAAGGTGACCTATAGTCAAGCCTTGCGACTCCTGGTCCTGGGTTTTCTCCCGTCCCTGCACCTCCTACTCAGCAACCTACCGAGCCCTGTACATCATATGCCCAAATAGCTAATACCTTTCCGTCCCCATCTACCTCGAACGAGATAGTAATGGAACAATTTCAACGTATGGCTTTCCTCATGGAAACCTTAACAAACAAAATCAATTATTTAGAAGAAAAAACTAATCAAATCTCAACCAATAACGAATATCAAACGGAAAATAGTGAAATTAAAATCTCATCGGCTCACCTGCCACCCCAAAACTCATATGAAAATTCTAAAATGTCCAAACAATCTTTAGCACCTAATAAGCAGACAGATGGAGGCACTGCTACAGGTAGGGGTAAATCCTCTACTAGTGCCAAAAGGGAGAGACCTTCATCCCAGGGCTCAAACAATTCCACACTAGGATCTAACTCATCTTTTGGTTCTGGGGCGGATTCCAAACCGTTACCACCCAAAATTAAAAACATTAATAAAATATGATAGTTCCTTATACACCTATTTCTCACATGCCATCCTCTTACTCTTTTTTAAATATTATTTTACCGACTTTTGATCCTCCATTATATGGTACAAAATTAAGCATTATACATTTCTTTCAATTTTCAGGCAACTGTCGTAAAATTTTAGTTAACAAAATAACAGGAACTATTTTTATTTGTTTTGATCATGATGGATAATAATATAATACAGTGGAATGTGAATGGTGTTATTTTCCATAAGGTTGATATGGTTGCCCTTTTACAAGATACATGTCCTCTGGCTGTCTGCATTCAAGAAAGTCGCCTTAAGGAATCTGATACATTTAACATAAATGGCTACAGAACGTTCCGATATGATCACCTAGGTGGCCTCATAGCCAGCGGTGGGGTCTCTATTCTGACTAGGAATGATATTACGGCAGTTCCTATAGATATAGACAGTGATCTCCAAGCTATAGCTGTCCGTATCTATAAGCCTATACAAGTCACTATCTGTTCTCTGTACTTGCCTCCTAATGTAGCCTTTACTGAGGCCCAGTTACTACATCTTCTCCATCAGTTACCTCCACCTCTCCTCTTACTTGGCGACTATAATAGTCATAATCCGCTTTGGTTCTCTTCCTCTCTCGATTCTCGTGGCAGGGTTGTTGAATCATTTCTCGATTCCTCACAATTAGTTATACTTAATAATGATTCTCCAACTCATTACTCGACTCAAAATCATAGTTTTTCACACATCGATCTTTCTTTGGCTACCCCCTCCCTCCTAGAAAAACTCTCATGGAGTACAGCCGAGGAACTATATTCTTCAGATCATTTCCCAATTATTATTAACATCCTAGAAAGAATCCCGTCACAACCAAACTTCCCAAGATGGATACTTAAGGATGCTGACTGGGATAAATACCAAAGGTTGGCTGACCTGTCGGATATAGACCTCGATAATCCTGATGTTGATAATATTAATTCACAGATTACAGATAGGCTGTTATCAGCGGTGGCTAGCTCCATACCTGTAACTAAAGCCATAAGAACAAGGATTGTCGTGCCGTGGTGGAGTGACGAATGCCGGGATGCTGTGAGAGCTTGTAAGAGAGCACTACGTAGGTTTTTACGTCACCCTTGCTCTCAACACGAGGATGAGTTCTTTGCTGCAAGGCGCAATAAGAGAAAGATTTTAAATGGTGCTAAAAGAAAGTCGTGGCAAGAATTTGTATCAAACATAAACTCCCTCACTCCGCCAGCTCAAGTGTGGGACTCGGTAAGAAAAATTACGGGTCGCAATCGGCGAAATAATAGTATAAATTTCATCAAAGTCAATAACACTCCCATTACCGATCCTTTAGAAATAGCAAACTGTTTTGGTGAATATTTTCAAATAGTTTATTCCGATCTAAATTACTCACAAGAATTCCAGACCATAAAATGAAACAAAGATTCCGAACCTCTACTCAATGAACTTGACCCCTTAAATCCTTTGAACTTCCCTTTCAATTTCTCTGAATTTCGAGATGCTCTTGACTCCAGGAAAGATACCAGCCCTGGACCAGACAATATATGCATTAGCTTTATAAAACATCTGTCTTGCAATAACACCTCCAGGAATTTCAGCAAGTTTGTTTGCAGACGATTTAAAACTCTTTGCAACTGATAAAAACGTTGACACCCTTAGATCCACTATTCAGGAAGCCATAGACACTTTATGCAATTGGTTAAGAGATCGAGGCTTTACCATCTCTCCCACAAAAACAGAATGTATTATGTTTGCCACTAGGCGAGTAAATGAACCCCCGCCTTTATATCTTAACGGTAATCCTATCACATACACGGATTGTGTAAAGTATCTTGGGCTTATTTTCGATAGAAATCTAAATTGGCGTCAACATATTAAGCAGCTGAAAAGTTCATGTCAACAAGCTATAAATATACTTAAAATGTTAACTAACACTGCTTGGGGTGGAGATCGGCTGAGTATGTTGAGGTTATATCGAAGCTTAGTCCGTTCCAAACTCGATTATGGTTGTATGATCTATGGCTCGGCATCGGAGAGTACCCTGAAAATGCTAGATTGCGTAAACCATCAAAGCTTAAGGATAGCCACAGGGGCCTTTAGATCTAGCCCAGTGGATAGTATCTGTGCTGAATGCGGAGAACCACCTCTCAGATATCGCAGGGATTTGTTGACGCTAAATTATTACAGTTCTGTCCTTTCATTACCAAATCATCCTTGATATAATTATCTAAAGTCTCCGTTAACACCTGTCTTTAGAAATGTAAAAAAGAAACCTTTCAAATATAGAACTAACGAACTCCTACATTTTTATAATATAACGGTCCCCTCCATCCTCAAAGTTGAAATTCCTGCAAAGGAACCTTGGTTAATGATTCCTCCTAAAATAAACCTTACCCTTACAAAATTTAAAAAAAGTCATACAATCCCTAATCTATTTTGCACAGAATACAGAACAATAGCTGAGATGCATGGTTTGGCAACAAAAGTCTACGCTGACGAATCCAAACTCCAGGGAGAGGTTGGTGCGGCATTTGTTGTCAATGGCCAATCATATAGGTACAAACTAAATTCTATATGTTCGGTTTTCTCAGCGAAAGTACTTGCGATTTACAAGGCCTTGTGCATAGTTACGCCAACTGAGGATGGTATTACTATATTTTCGGATTCGCTTTCCTCCCTAGTTGCAATTTCAAAAACCTTTCCCAGACATCCTCTAATAACTAAAATAAGAGAGGTTATAGATGTATATAACACAAATAATAATACTATTAACCTTGTTTGGGTACCAAGTCATTGCGATATTGCTGGAAACGAACAGGCTGACAAAGCCGCGAAAGAAGCAACCACTCACGGTACTGAATTCGCAATGGTGCCTCAAAATGATTTAAAGTCTTGGATCAAAGAAAAGGTCAAAGCTCACTGGGAGATAACTTGGCGGCAGACCATTTCAAATAAGTTACGCGAAGTGAAAGGTGACACTAGACCTTGGCAGACCTTATATAGAACAATCAGACGAGAAGAGGTAATCCTCACTAGACTTCGGATAGGACATACTCGCCTCACTCATGGTTATTATATGTCACGAGATGAGCCACCGATATGTAGAACCTGTGGTGTTCTTATAACTGTCAAACATATATTAACAGAGTGTAGGATGTATGAGGAGGCGAGAAGACAATCCGGGGTAACCGGAACACTTGACGAAATACTGACTGATAGACTCGACAACATTGAAAAATTAATAACTTTCTTAAAACAAGCCAGCATTTACGACTCAATTTAAGTTAATTTAAGACGGTGGTGGGTGTTGGGAGGCAGGGGTGGGGAGAATGGAGTGGTTTCCTGCGTGATGGGGGTGATGTTGGTTAGGCAGTGGAAGGCTCTCGGGTCATCAATGAGACCCCGGGATTCGCGAGAGCATGGACGGAGCAAGCACGTCCACTTTCTCACAGGCGAACCCGATGTACAAACACAGAAATACAGCTGCCAAGCAATAGAAAGAGAAGGCTTCTAGTGTCTGCTTGCTTTGCCTCCCCGTGTTGGTTGCCTCTCTGGGCCACTCACTCTCCCCTTCCTTCATCACATTACCGATTATATCTACAGACTTACTTCAAAGTAATTACAACAAAGACAATTACAGCTAACATCATTATGTAAACACCATTAAACTCTACTGGCGTTAATGACCCCAACGGTTGACACGCCTTAAATTTAACCAAAAAAAAAAAAAAAAAGTAGGTACGTACAGATACTCTCGACAATCTCTAAATTTATTCTGATTGATTTTTTTTTGTTATTATTTTCTTAAAAATAATGATTTGACTGTTTTATCGCCTTGTAATGATAATAACAATAAATAAATAAAAGTTATTATCTTAAGTGATAACTCCAAACGTCAATTATCTAAAAAACCGGAAGGCTGTTAATGAAAAATTACGAGTTGTTCGCTCAAATTTCGGCAAAAAACAGTGTTACAACCCGTGGACTCCGACAGCAGTCGGTATGAGACGTTGAGGATCGATTCTTACGTCTACAACAGTAAGGTACAACAGAAAGTTGTTTCATGTTAAAGGTCAACATCGTTTTAGGGTGGGTTTACACTTGATAGTTATTGCAGGATATTTATATCAGAGAGAAATTGCGACTAATGCAAAGCCATGTAAAATGTATGTCTGCAATAAATTCTACACGGTAGATTTTATTGCAGACATACATTTTACATGGTTAGCAATTTCTCTCTGATAGAAATATCCTGCAATAACTATCAAGTGCAAACACACCCTTAAGCTAGGTTTACACGGGCGAGAAATTGCGTGAGTTTTCAACGTGTTTACTTGACGTGTATTATTTTGGTTAGACCTTTCGTGAAATACTTTTAAGATCCCAGCAGATACGTGAGGGATGGCAAGGGTACCTTTACCTAGAAAAATGACCCCAGCGTTCTCAATGTTTGCTCAATTAAAACAAAATTTTACAGATAAATGTAATTTAAAGAAATCGACTACAACTAATTAAAAAGTGAGTTAAACAACGACAAAACCCGCTGAAAAGAACAAAACAAACATGTTTTTGACTGTCACACTGTCACCAAAACTTGACGATTTTGACTGTCGGACAGAAAACTCGCACAATTTCTCGCCCGTGTAAACCTAGCTTTAAGCAGCAGAATCCGTGCACCGGAACATAGCTTCATGCGCGAAACAAATCGTTACATGGCGCGTATATAGAAAATAATTTCGGACGGGGGGTGGGAGAATATCGGGGTGGGCTAGGCGCATTTGGGTGGTATGACCCACCCAACAATCTAGAACTTGGAATAGTTAGCCAATTAAAACGCTATTACACCTCCAAAAAATATTTTAGCATAAATTTGCTTTAGCGATGACTAAACTAAAAAAAAAAAAACGTTACAAAAAAGTGTCTGCTGGTGTTCGCGCATGTGCGGTGGTCATGTATGATTGTATGTTATACAGTACGTTACATAGGTTTGTCGGGTGGACCTAAAGCATATTGATTTGGTTAAGCGGAAGAACACTAATAATTTGGTGTACCAAACTAGAAGAGTAGAGATAGTTTCAATCATTTTTGTATTTTTGGAAAATCGCAAATGAAGCATGAAAATTGCCAATTGGGCGAGTCATATAATTTAAAAAAATATAAGGTCACTTTATATTTAAAGTTGACCTTATATCGAAAGCTGAATCCAGCTTACCTTATAAATAAAATGATATACGTGTATGCAAATATATTCCGAATTTCACATTTCAAATGAACAGTTTGTTTTATTGCGACATTCACTGTAACTGTAAACTCAACTACTATTTTAAAGTGCAGACTTTTTTCCTTACGTTGTTGAAGTGTTTACTAAAAAGCAATTAATTCATAAAAACAAACATTAGTATAATCATTGATATATAAGCATTGATTAGTAATAATCAAAAAGACACTAATTTGCAATGGCCATCGCTATAGACGGGTCCTCGAGATAGAGTGCCCGGCTTGAGAGGGAAGCTAGATAATTCACACACACATATATATATATATATATAACTCATCGATTATTTTTATCTAATTTGAATTAGGAATTGTGTTGTGATGGCGAGCGACGCGAATAATGAAGGCCGACAAGATTATTCATATTCAAGGACTCGACTTTACTTTTCTGCTATTTCAGGTAGGTTTATTTATACGACACACTAATCATAATTCCACAGTATTTTACCAAGAAGATAATCAAAACATTTTTCCCAAAAATTCAAATTTATTCAAACTAACATGTTTTCATTTTAGTTAGGTTTGGATAGAATGAAATTTATGAAAAATAATTTTGGTCATGTTTTGATTTTTCCTATAAGTTGTTAACAATAATGTTGATAAATTATGGCACGCGAAGATTTTAATTTTAAAGGGCCGTACATTGTCTCAAAAATTGCTCTGCCTTGTGCTTAAATTGTATTATCTATTTTTCTTCAATCGCACTGCAATCCGAGAAGGGTATTGGCTTTATCCATCAGCAACTGTCATGCGCACACAACCTGCGCAGTGTCTACCATTTTCGCTTTTCTCTTTACTGGCCACACAATCCACTGGTCTCCCACTCTGTAATTATAAAGAGGTTCGATTAGAAACTTCGGGCCACCTGTCTATTTGTGCCTTACAAGCTTGAAGAAATGGGGAACAACAGGTCACGATGTAACATGTTCAATTCCTCTTTGCTTCTTTCGCTTCATTTCTTCATTCCGACACTCCTCAAATAGAAGCCTCAGCTATAGATGCAGTCCATCTCTCACACTATGCACCAACGGATTACAGCCGAGTCTTATAAACTATACCTTATACTGTACACCTAATCATCAGATTTATTTGAAAAATAGCAGCGGTTGGCAGCCAATATTCTTGTAACTTCTGTTTTATTGCCCCTCCCCAGATGGGGAACTCTGTAAGCTGCTCGTATCTGTAAGGCAAACTGTAACAAGGCAATGTAACATTGACATCTAAAAATCTCATTACTTGATCCAAATTATTTACTTTAGATTCAACGACAGTGAGTACAAAGCGTCTCACAACAGCCTCTAAAACGAACACGGCTACAACTAACTTTCGCTTGGAAGCTCCGCACTATCAAAAAAGTGTGACTGGCCAAGTTGGAAATGCACAAATAAATGAGAGGGTATTATTAGCTTCTTGACAAGGTATTAAGGGCCTAAAACTTGACCTAATACTATAACTTTCATGAGCAAACTGTTTTTGAGAGGGGCCTGGAACTTGGCACTATTTTAGGGTCTATACGAAAAGCCCTGGCGAAAGGCCCTAACTCAACATTTCTGTATTTTCCTTGAAAGGATTTTTCCCTTTAGTTTTAGGTTCTCCTTACCGGTACGATTCATTTGATACCCCACACGATGAGTGGGAGCGGAGTCCAACACCACTTTTCAGGATTTGCCTTTAATAATACCCTAATGTCTATTATCCTGCAAAATTTGAAGTCTCTAGCTTTTTGGGAATTTCCTAATAATTTTGATGAGTTAGTCGTATAAATTCCGATTTTCCATCGCCTATATCTCCGAAACGCTTCAATGTAGAAGTATGAAACATTCCAATTTTACTAACATCTAAAATTTTATAAGTTTATGATTAATTGGTTTAAAGCTATGAGAGGGTAAACAACGGATCTAATACATTGTGTAATATGTACACTGTGTATAGGCCGGAACTTGGCCTGGCGCACTACCGTGTGCCTTGATTCTTTATTATTTTACCTGTACAGTTTTATCCTCAATTTTTTTATTACTGCTAAAATAAATTAAAAAATAATAATTATAAACTCGTTCACCTAACTCAATCAACAATTTCGGAATTATAAGCGCTGATATATCCTACTGATAGCGTTCTATCTCTTGCATGAGAATCTCTTTCATTGGAAAGTCATTATGTTTTCGAATGGTCTCCTTCCACTTACAACTAGTTCTACGGGGGTTAATTTGTGTACCAGAATGTATGCTATTATTTTTATCAAAAATATAATGTAAAAACGTTTATCATTGATGATAACATTTATAATAATTTGAATCAGACAGGCTGTTAAAGAAAAAACACTTATAGGTTTTATCGTGAACGGTATGTAATGGAAACATGAAGATTGCTCATCACATCGCAAGTTTGTTGCCCTTGGATCAGTTTATCTCAAGTGAGAATACAGAACATTAAGATTGACAATAATAAATGGATTTCAGGAAAATAGTCTTATTTTCAATTTAAGTGCCAGATTTGGAAATCATAATTATCGAGAAAAAATGTAGAAAAAGAATTCATTTACTTTTCAATAAAACCACTTATCGTACATAGTTAGATGGTCTAGATGCAGATTTGCCTTAATTTTTTCAAGCCTTTTTTTTTTTTTTTTGATCGGTAACTGTTGATACCGCGAAGATGGAGATAATAATTTAAAAAAAGAGAAGAAGAAGAGTATGTTAGTTAAATTTGGTTACACGTACCTACCTTCATTATATACCTGTTCAAATATCGTTTTGGAGGCCGGTGGCCGAGAGTATTAAGATGTAACAACTCTTTGCAGAAGGTCGTGTGTTCAATTCCCACTCGGGTCAGTCGCTTCTTTTTCTCGAAGAAAAAAGAAATCCCCTGGCCCAATCCTGGCTGGAAAATGGTGGTAACCTGAAGATATCCGTTCCAAAAAATTTTATTATGTATAAGTGGCAATTGAAATTTAAATAAATAATTATCATGCTCCAATAATGGATATCAGCAGCCAATAATATTGGAAGGTCAGCGGGTTTGTGTAATTATTCTTTAAGGTACGTTTACATCTGATTATTATTGCTACATATTTTGGTGTCTGGCAGAAAGTGTAACTAATGTAAACTTTAAAGAATTTGTGTATGAGATATTAATTTTTATCACGAGGTATAAGTGTCGACACTTCTATACCATGAGATTTAATCACTGATTAAACAAAGACAAACTTTAGCCAGACTGTGGTACATTTGACAAATTAATCTGTATCACAGTAAACCTGAGCTACGGGCTGTTGAATGTAGTAGTTATACTGACAGAAAGTCCTAGACATTTATGCCATGGATATGTACACGACAGTTCTGGACTTGTCAAAATCGTGATAAATGTACGACCCGTTTACACACATACATGTAATGTAAGTACGACCTGTGTCGTACATAAGTGTCCAATGCCCTGCATTCTGTTTCATCTACTATATATTTGTCAAATACCACTCACTCACTCACTCACTCACTCATCTATCAACGCCCAGCCCAAACCGCTCGACAGAAAATTTTGAAATTTTGCATGGACACTCTCTATATAGCGTAGGCACTCGCTAAGAAAGGATTTTTGATATTCGTATTTTTAAGCATTTTTAGGGGGGTTTAAAGTTTGAGTTGGTTAGAGAAGGCAAGCCTAGGCAGCCTGCGTTGCTAGGACGATAAAGAACAGCTGTTACCTTACATTATCTATCTCATAGTTTTATTTCTAATTGAGGTTAATTTCAACTATGATGGCAGACCTTGAATTACTTAATTATTTGACACTGTGAGCAGTAGTAAAAATGTTGATTGTAGAAAAGTAACCGATTTATAAAAGATTCTTATAAACATGAATTCATTACTTTTTACATCTTACAGCCTTTTCCGGGACATTGATAAAACTGGGCGGGACACCGAAACAATTGCAAAATACCGGGACAGTCCCGGTCAAACCGTGATGTATGGCATATCCTTAGGTTTTCCAGGCGAGGTAATAATATCCGGAACCCTTGCACAGCCTCCTCGCCTAATACTCGTAAATATATTGGGTGTTACCATGCGACTTCTTGGAAACATAAACTTTTAAATTTTAACGCCCATTGAATAAAATATAGTATGACGGGAACCGTGCTATAATAAACTGCACAGAATTGTATAGTAACGTAATTTTAAGGATACATTATTTAACGCAACAAAATAACTACTTATCTGCCGTGACGAAGCACGGGTATTCAGCTAGTGCTATATATTCTAACTAGCTGTTACCCGGCGTGCCATGCTACACCTACTTTCTGCATCTCGAAAAGCCCAAATAAATTAGAAACCTAATAAGTAATATTAAAATCTAATAACACAAACCTGTAACTGTTCGGGTTCATAGTTTCGAACCCGTGAACTCGGAACTCTTAGTCCTAGACGATTTTAACCTAGCCTATGACAATCCCTGGGTCATGAACTATATGTGTGACCAAACCCAAGTTTGGTCTAATACGGTCAAACGGTGTGGATTTGTATTGGAAGGAACAAACAGACAGGTGATTTTTATATGTACAGATATATTATTTTATAAACAAATAAAGAAAAATGGTTTTCTAGTGCCTTCAATTATTGGAAAAATCATTAACTCAAACCCCCTGAAATGAACGGTTCATTTAACATTAGTGAAGCTGGAACGAATCCTAGCCAATGAACAGATCTCCTGAATGAATCTTCTTCCTAAACTAATCAAAAATGATATCCAAGAATGTTTATGTGAAGAAAAAAATTTTAAATGGGCAAAAAATACGATAGTAAACGGATTCAGCTGGTTAATGAACTTTACCTTTTAAATGAGAAGAAAGATTTTTGTACCAAATGTTATCAAAATCGAACCATTTTTGAGCCGATGAGGAACTTCTTCATGATTCAAACCCCCCTAAAAGTGCTTAAACATTTAAATATCAAAAAATCTTTCTTAGCAAGTGTTTACACTCTAAACGGATTGTCCGTGCAAAATTTCAAATTTTTGTGTCAAGTGGTTCGGGATATTATTACCTCGGATGGGCCATCACCAGGGCGTAAACTCTATGAGAGCCAAAATCACAGTTTATTTCTAGTAATTCAAGGACTGCCATCATAGTGGAAATTAACCTCAATTAAAAATAATACTATGAAATAGATACCGTACGGTAACAGCTGTTTTGTTATAGTCCTAGCGACGCATGCTGCCTAGGCTTGCCTGCTCTAACCAACTAAAACTTTCATCCCTCTAAAAATACTTAAAAATTCTGATATCAAAAAATCCTTTCTTAGCGAGTGCCTGCGTTTTATAGGGAGTGTCCATGCAAAATTTCAAAATTTTCTGTCGAGTGGTTTGGGCTGGGCGATGATAGGTCAGTGAGTCAGTCAGTCAGCCAGTGAGTGGTATTTCACAAATATATATTAGATATAATATATAACTTGAAGCAGAATAATTACACAGTCCGCGAGTTTGCGTATTGATAATTATCAATACGCAAACTCGCGGACTGTGTAATTATTCTAAAAATGTTTGAAAAGAAAAAAGCGTCGTCCTGTATGTGCTCGAGAGTGGACTTGGATACTGGAGGAGTTAGATACATATGTATATTCAGACAATTATAGCACCAGCAAAATCGCCGTAATTTCTTTTTCCTTGTAACGATATTCGGTATACGTCGCACAGTGGTATTTTTAACTGACCTAGCTGGACAAAATTCGAAAAATTCATGAAAACAAATCCCGTATTGGACCTTGCAGTATTTTCCTAGATAGTATATAGATTACAAAACAAGAATAAGTCGGCTCAAATACATCAACATTTAGGGATTACGGATTGTTTATATTAGGGTATGTCTTGCCGCAAAGTTCATTACTCAATTATTTGGAATGGATACTGCACTTAAGCAACTGCTTTGTCAGTACTACAAATTTATTTCAGGTTTCAGAAAGGTATGTATGGCCTTCTTTCATTATTTTTCATAATAAATTGCCATTAATGTTTGCTTTACGCGACGCGATTTGTAATACCCTTATTGGTGCGTTATTATGGGACAGAACTTTTGCTGTCCGGCCTCGTCCGATCTAGTTCTATTTTTTTCTTATTTGTCAATTAAGTATTGACTTGTAAAAGAAAGAATTAGCTGCCAGAATCTGCCTATTTAATAATGAGAACTGATTTTCTGAAAAAATGCTCATATCTAAAAGGGAACTTTTTGAAGTTTGGATCTTACAAAGTCCAAACAAAACTAAACCAGGAAGGTATAAAAAATGTAAACCAACAATTTGGTTTACCAGAAGAGAAGGAAAAATTTAAAAAAAAAAAAAAAAAAAAAAAAAAAAAAAAAAAAAAAAAAAAAAAATTGGAGACATTCTTAATATATTTACGTCATAAGTGGCAAGCAGAAAACCTAAAAAAAACTAATATTGAGGAAGGTTTTGATGAATTCCTTGATCTAAGTTTGGATTACGATGCACAATCAGATGCCGAAGAAGATTTAAGTATACCTGCTTGTAGTGGGAGCTATCGAATATTTGAAGATGTATTTCATTGTTTACTATACTCGAGCGATTCGTACACTTCTAGTATGAGTGCAGAAATTCGACGACATAAGGAAGAGTTTCATTCCTTCACAGGTGAAATAATTAATTTGTTGAATGAACCGTAATACTTGACCAAGAATGATTCATTAGTTTTGATAACTTAATTTTGATTATATTTTTTGTTTTATTGTTGTGTTTTCAATTATTATTTTCCATAATTGGAAAATAATAATGGATGTATGTGTGTGAGTCACTGTAAGTGTGTGTGTGTGTGTGTGTGTGTTTGTGCGTGCGTGCGTGCGTGCGTGTGTGTGTGTGTGTGAGCGCGCGCGCACGTGGATGTGGCTTAAGAAGAGTCCTCTTATTAAATCTCTACGAATACCAACACAGACATAATAATGATTTTTATCTTGCAATAAAAAATTATTTTACTTATTATTATCATAATTTTCTAAATTTTTATTAATTAACTATGTAATTTTTCATGTATATTTTATTTTTAATTATATTTCTTTATTTTATCATTTTTTTTTAATTTTTTTTCTTTTTTTTTTTTTATAAATTTTATATTGTTTTTTATTCATTTTGTTTTATTAACCATTTATGTGAGCAAATCGCCTTGCTGTTGTGAAGCTCCGTAAATAAATAAATAAATAAATTATTATTTTCGATGTCTTAAAGCTTTTTGTTGTTGTTGCCCTTAAAAAAGTTAAAAATTTATAAATAAAAGTATAATAATAATAAAAAATTAAAACATTTTAATTTTAATTTTGGCTAACACTTAAAACGCAATAAAAAACGGTTTTTTTCTGACGAAAAAGTTAGAAAACAACGGTAAGACTTTATTTCCGACTCCTAAAATAGGGTATATTCGTCATCAGCATGTCATTTCCTATATGAATCCGTGATAAAATAATTTTGTCCAGCTAGGTCAGTTAAAAATACAACTGTGCGTCGCACAGTGGTATTTTTGAATTATCTAGCTGGAAAAAATTCTAAAACTTCATATAAACAAATCTCTAATTGGACCTTACAGTATTTTCTTATATAGCATATTGATTAAAAACAAGAATAAGTCGGCTGAAATACGTCAATATTTAGGGATTATGGATTGCTTATATTAGGGTATGTCATGCCAGAAAAGTTCATTACTCCGTCTATGAATAAATACTGCAGTTAAAAAACTGATTTGTCACAACTATAAATTTATTTCCTATTTCAGAAAGGTATCCTACTTTCATTATTTATCATAATAAAGTACCATTAATTTTTGCGATTTTTAATACACTTATTGGTACTTTATTATGGGACAGAACTTTTTCTGTCCGACTTCGTCTGGCATATATATATATATATATATATATATATATATATATATATATATATATATATATATATATTAAATTAAGCAAATTATTCAGGAATATAGAGTACACTACCCATATTCTGAGGAAAGTGCTTAGTTATGCAGCTTTGCGTGTGGCCTTTTCTATTGTCTTTATAACTAAATCTTTTGGGGTCTCCCGTGGTCTAGTGGCTAGCGCGGTAGATTCATAAGCGGGAGATGGTGGGTTCGATCCCCAACGGCGACAGGAATTTTCTCATCTCAGGGCTCGCTGAGAAAATTCCTGGCTGCACCCTGGATGTCGGCGCTAATGGCCAAGAATTGTCGATGCGCCGTAAAAAAAAAAAAAAAAAAAAAAAAAAAAAAAATCAACCTGAACATCCCATAACTCAGGTTTACTGTGAAACATATTAATTAGTTATAAAACATCAACTATTATCCACTCCTTTTTGTCACCCATGCTGCACAAGAAAAGTACACAAACATTCAATTTTAGCGATATAATATACCAACATATTATGTCGGACCTGTTGCAACTCGCAAAAAATTAGTGTTTACACCTGTAAGTGGTAAAGAAGTGTCGACACTACAGCTTGTAGTCAAAACATTTATCTCTGACATTAAAATCCTCTCTGTTTAATCAGTGTTTACACACTTGTCGGCGCTAATGACCAAGCAATCTGTGCGCCGTTAAAAAAAGGAAAAAAAAAACATTCAGGGTGTCTCAGACCCAGTGAAACTAAAATTTCAAATGAGAAACAATGCCTACCGCTACATTATTGTAATTATTTTTTTCTAACTTAAATTAGTGGTGCAGCCAGATTTTAAATCCGTAAATTAATTACAAAGTTATGGTACTAGTTTCAAGAAAAAATAATAATTCTGTTTCTGTATGTTTTCCTTTAATTTTTTTCCCCATTTAGTGTTTGGTATCTTTTTAGCTCAAATTCATAAGAAACGTTTTGTTTTAATGATTTAGCGAAGGAAGCTTTATGCGAATGAGATAAGGTGTTTACATTTTCTGCCGTTGTCCAGCCAAATGGTCATTTAATGAATTTTAATCCCCAAAAACAAAGAACTTTCACAACGATACCTCCAACCATTCTGCCTAGTTAATATTAAGTAGTCAAAATGAACTGACTAATGCAGTTTTCCCGTCAGCAAAGAAACTGATATGTACAATTGTTTGTTGAAGGAGGGGATATTGCTCGCCATGCAGTCGTGTAGTACTACCAACAATTTCCTAAGGTGAACCACAATACATTTATTCTTGTTCCACTAAATATAAGAAGATTCGGATCAATTGCGGGTCCACCAAGAAACCGGCAGCGCAATTTCGACGAGGAACTGGAAAGGTTACTGAATATCATGGAAAATCCAAATTATTATTTTCGAAATACTGGAAGGGATTTAGGTTTTTCAAAGAACAAAATTAGGGACGATCTTCGAACCGATAATTTCGAACCATATCGCTCTCATCTTGTCCAGGGATTTCGGGAGTCGATTATGACAGGCTTCTAATGTTCTTTGCACAGATGTCGATTGGAAAAGTTGAGGAAAACAGTTTTCCATACATCTGGACAGACAAGTAAAAATTCACCACAAACGGTCTTTTGAGTTTTCGGCATTTTTGAACGTGGGCTCAGAAAAATCCCAGAATATCGTAATCTCATCGCCTCCTGTTGCTTCGCAGCATCAATGTTTGGTGTGGCCTTCTCGGAAATTTCCTAAATTTCTTGATAGACGTATCACCGACTTTATTAGAATATGGTCCTGCTACTAAAATATGACTGGCCAGGTATGATACTGCAGCTTGATGGATGTCCCACACACAAATCTCTGCAGATGCGGAATAGCTTATATCGTCACTACCAGTTTAGGTGGATAGGACCTCACGGCCTTATCTCTTCTTCTTGATCACACGATGCAACTCATTTTGATGTGGAGATTTATGAAAAATAATAGATACCGAGATATTTGAAAAAGAAGGTTTTATTTTTCACGAATGATCAAAACTTATAAATGAATGATTTTCTTCCTTTACTAATGATACTAGGGATATGAACCGAAACGCGCTAAGATGACGCAGTTCCGTTGAGTTAGACTTTTTTTCATATATCTCGAACGCTTATGCTTATTAAATTTCCTACAATTACGTTCTTATGTGATTTTTGATTTACGGAGGAATCAGTGCCTAAATGGAGTAATTTATGCTACGGTTTATGTCAGTTTCCGGTTGTGATGCCTATGATCTTGCTTTTTCCTTTCAGATTATATTTTACATTTACACATGTGTTTACATAATTCACGAAATATTAAAACAAAACATTAACTGTTTCTATTCTAAGCTCCCCCCCCCCGAATAATAAAAGCAAACGGGCTTTATATATATATATATATATATATATATATATATATATATATATATATATATATATATATATATATATTTATATACACTCAGTGAAAAAAGTTTCCATACACCCAAAAATAATGGAATATATGCATATATGCAAATAAAGGAATTCAAGAAATGTGTAATAGTATTAATTGTATAGCATTTTTTTATTTTTAACATATATAAGTGCATTTATTGAAACAATAAGTAAATAAATATTAAATTTATCATAATTTAAAAAATGTATATCAAATAAGTTTCCATACACTACAAACATTAATCTTATTTTTTGTACTACAACCCTCTTTCAAGTTTTTGGTGTATAAGTCTTATCTCTTCTCTTTATCCTCAGTCGAGTATTAGGTTTACTTGTGCCTGTCAGAGACTGATTTTTTTTATAATGCGTGTTTCTCGTGATATAAGAGAGCTAATGGTTCACTACCATAAGCAGGGCTTGTCTCTTTGAAAAATTGCATATTTTTAAATAAATCACAGGCAACAGTGCTATATGTGCTTAACCTGGCATAAGGATTTAAAATCTCTGGAGGATAGACCACGGACAGGAAGACCAAGGAAATTGGAGTCGCCACAGAAGGTTCATCCTAGCTCAAATTAATAAAGATCCTCACGCAACAATGACCACTGAAATAAATAGGGACTATGGGATTCAAGACCTAATCAGGGACTGTTAGAAATGCATTAAGAAAGGAAGGATTCAGGGGTCGGATTGCCAGAAGAAACCCCTTCATAAGTATGGTTAATCGGAAGAAGCTGCTACAGTTTACCAAGGAATTCATAAATAAACCAGACAGTTTTTGGGAGAAGGTGATATTTCTTGACGAGTCAAAATTTAACATTTTTGGGTCAGATGAAAGGTCAAAAGTGTGAAGAAAACCAAAAGAAGCATTCAAGAGAAATAATTTAAAACCAAAATTTAAACACGGAGGTGGATGTGTCATGGTGTGGGGGTGCGTTAGTTCATCTGGAGTAGGATTTAGTGTTTGTTGATGGAATTATGAACCATAATGTTTATATGGATATTCTAAGGTGCAATTTAAAAAAATCGGCTGAAAAACTCAGACTTGGGCGAAGATACGTTTTCCAACAAGACAATGACCCCAAACTCACAGCTTGAAAAGTAAAAGAATGGTTGCTCTACAATGTTTCAAATTAATTAAAAACACCTCACATCCACCTGGCATTAACCCTATTGAACACCTATGGGATGAACTTGGATGAATAGTGAAAAATCAGAACATCCGAGCGAAAGAAGAACTCAAAACTGCACTACAGATAGAATGAAATGAAATTAATAATCAAGTAACAAAACGACTGGTTTGGAGTATAAAGCCCAGACTACTTGAAATCCTAAAACGTAAAAGAAGACCCAATAGTTATTAAAAAAATGTATGGACATTTAATAATGCTTTGTTTGTAATGCATGGAAACTTTTTTGGCATACTTTTTTAAAATTATGATAAATTTAATATTTACTAACTTATTATTGCTTTAAATGAACTCATATATGTCCAAAAAAAAAAAAAATGCTATACAAATAATATTATTGCACATTTCTTTAATTCCTTTATTTGCATATTTTAAATTATATTTGGGTGTATGGAAACGTTTTTGACTGAGTGTATGTGTGCTTGTGTGTGTGTGTATATATATATATATATATATATATATATATATATATATATATACATACATTTTAACCAATGTTATTTTCGTGATCTATGTTTTCCTAAACGTAAAATGTTCTAGTTGGCACTTTCGGATTGCGCCATAACCTCGACATCATAAGTGGGTTTCCTCTCTAGGAGAGAGGGAAGAATCGTGCAATAAAAACATCTTTATCCCCTGATCTTCATCAAGATTTTTTTTAAAAAACAGGTCGGAATCTTAAACTAGGCTTAGGAACATTAAATATGTGTTTTTATTTTTGCCCTTTCCTCCGAAGGAAAGTAGCTATTGAGGTTGCACTCATGACGGAATTTCTTCAAATCTTTATCGATCCTACCTAGTAGAAACAGAAAATGACCCCCGTTAAAATTTATATATATATATATATATACTATCTGTTACCCGGCGTGCCATGCTACACCTACTTTCTACATATAGAAAAGCCGACTTTGGCATAACCTATAACACCCACCGTATCAAGACATACATGTATGCCAAGTTTGGTAAAAATCGGTCTAATGGTGTGGATTTTCATTAAAAAAAACAACATACAGACAGCAGCTGGTAGACGTTTTTGACCTGGCCTATGACAATCCCCTGATCAAGACCAACCTGTGTGCCCAGTTTGATCAAAATCTGTCAAACGGCGTGGGTTTGTATAAAGAACAAACATACAGACAGACAGATGGTAGCCGTTTTGACCTAGCCGATGGCAATCGCCGTATCAAGATCTACCTGTGTTCCAACTTAGGTCAAAATTGTTTATAGGGAACAAACATACAGACAGACAGCTGGTAGAGGTTTTTGTCCTAGCCTACGGCACTCTCCAGATTAAGATCTACATGTGTACCGAGTTTAGTCAAAATCGGAAGAACGGTGTGGATTTGTATAAGCGACAAACATACAGACAGACAGCTGGTAGACGTTTTTGACTTAGCCTACGACATTCCCCAGATTAAGATCTACATGTGAACCGAGTTTAGTAAAAATCGGGCGAACGGTGTGGATTTGTATATGGGACAAACATACAGACAGACAGCTGGTAGATTTTTTTGACCTAGCCTAGGAGATTTCTCGTATCAAGACCTACCATTATTCCAAGTTTGGTCAAAAACGGTCAAACGGTGTGGATTTGTATAAGGAACAAACAAACAGAAAAACAGACAGACACGTGATTTTTATATGTATATATATATATATAGATATGCATATATAAAAAAAAAAAAAAAAAACAAAAAAAAAAAAAAAAAAAAAAATCAGTCCCTTAACAGGCCACAAGGGCCCTGAGAGGCAGATACTATAGAGGTATCTGACTCATGACCATACGGCACACTAGGGAGATAGTGTAGTCAGCACTATGCTCCGGCCGCCGGATGTTCCCCTTGGCTGCTTCGACTGTTGGAGCCATTAGCACCCAAGGTACCCATTATTAAATTAATTAAAGGCTGGGTTGGCCTAGGGACGGTCAGGGAGGCCGAATTCAAACAATGAACGACACTAGAAGAAAAAATCTTTAGTGCTTGCTCGGGATTTGAACTCAGGCCTCCAGCTTATTAGTCCAGTGCTCTACCACTGAGCTAACCTCGCCCGCATATATATGCATATATATATATATATATATATATATATATATATATGACAACTGGCCGAGGTGCACCCCGTGTTGGCGGGGGTCTTGAGTCATAATTTATTCTATTCTTTTCTATATATATATATATATATATCGTAGAAGGTAGAAAAATAATGTCTCTCCACTGTTTTTCAAAGTATTTATTAGCAAAAGCTTTTCGAGAACATGGTTCTCATCGTCAGTGCATCTACAATTTTCACAAAAACACGCATATATTAATTACAGAAATATTTATAAGTATTCTTATTACTAAAGCTATGACAAATAATGTTACCTATTACTCCACCGGTAGTACTGCTAACAGCCTCTCCGAACAGGTGTGAGGTAATGAGACTATTCCGGGTGAGCAGAGTATATATATTGACGTTGGATATTGGAGATCACAAGAATCAAGGTTGTTGAACCAGAGACCACTGAACTTTCTGTTGGAGACAGTGTATGGGGAAGGATTATGTCGGGTTATTTGATGTCATGTGTGTGAAGGGGTAGTCAGACTGAAGGTGTCAGAGTAAGGGATGACGGGTTTGTCAGGTGGTGGGTCCGAGGGATGGCGTCTTTTGTTGGGATATGAAAATTTTCCTAAGGTCTGATGTTGGGAAGTTTATTTGTTCGTTTAGTAATAAATCTTTATTACGGTGAATGGCCTTTTCTATTTCTAACATTTCATGATAATTGGATTTCTTAGACACATGACATCAAATAACCCGACATAATCCTTCCCCATACACTGTCTCCAACAGAAAGTTCAGTGGTCTCTGGTTCAACAACCTTGATTCTTGTGATCTCCAAT